>SNQJ01S0001674.1:175984-199413 GCA_010110895.2 Picea sitchensis | reverse complement strand
TATAGGAGACTAGGAGGTATAATTACAACTAATGGAATAAAGCCGACATAAATAAAATAACATTACTAATGTAATATGCCCCAATTAAGGGGTAATGAGCCAATATTAGGGCTTAACATTGAATTGAGTTTTACATTTATGATTTGTTATTGTATTTATGTTTGAATCCTATGACTACAAGATAACCAAATACAAAATAAGGAGAATCTCACCCTACTTGGATTGCAAAGAATCTTGCTCTCTTCAAAGCAACCTACTTTACTATATATAAATATTACATTACTAACTTTATCTTTTCCATAAGTATTAGAGTATGCAATGTTTATGTAAGTACATATTCACTTGTTTTATAAATATACTAGTTGATATTAGATATTCAATGTTTTATGTAAGTACATATTTACTTGAAGTAATACTTCTAATGTCAGTGGAATACACGAATTTCAATCTAGTGTTTTAGCCTTCAACCTATAGAAAATAAAGAACATAATTTACTCCCAATAATTATTGACCCAAATCTTTTTTCTTGAATCAATGGATGGAATAACACTAGTGATGAGTGATGGTATTAGATATTAGACTTCTTACACGCAATACCAATTATAGTGTAATGAAGGATTGTTTAGATATTAGACTTCTTGCGTGCAATAAAAATATAATGTAATGAACGATTGTTTTAGATATTAGACTTCTTGCGCACAATGAAAATGTAATGTAATGGATGATTGGTTTAGATATTAGACTTCTTGTGCGAATGAAAGTTAATGTAATGAATGTTTGTTTTAGATAATAGACTTCTTGCACGAAATGAAAATTTAATGTAATGAACGATTGTTGTAGATATTAGACTTCTTGCGCGAAATGAAAATTTAATGTCATGCATGATTGAATTCATGTGATTATATTTCTTCGCGCAATGAATAAAATTGATGATTTCTCTTATGCCTTAATCTATGTGAAGGAGGATTGCATTTATGTGATTGGGATTTTGCACCATGAATATAACTGATAATTGCTCTTGCGCCTTAGATTTAATGTGATGTATGATGGGTTATGTGATTAGCTAGAATACGTGCATGCCATGAATTAGAGGTGATGTATGATGATAAGTTGATGATGACCCTTACGCTTGAATAATTGATGTTAAGGTTGATGGATTCGATCTACTTGATTGCAGCTTTGATTGTCATGGTGGGATATAGACACCTCCTTGTTCCTTAGAACAGTCGCCATCTCTGAGACCTTAAATGGTCAAAATCAATTGGATCCTTGGATTGAGCATTGCGTATGTGTCGTGGAGGTCCTAACCTTGCAGGGTAGGTTGGGAGGGTAGTCATTTTAATACTCGTTATCTTGTTGATCATTTCTTATAAATTCTTTCAAGTTGACTGTGATGTGCTAAGCAGCGATGTGATTTATGTTTGTGTCTCGCTATCCTTTTTGTTGATGCGTTGAATGCATCATTATTGATTCCAATGATGAGTAGTTGATAATTCTTTTACTTATGATGTCATTTTTTTTTTGCTGCTACAATTTATATTGTTGACATTAATTTCCTAATGCAAAACAAAATAAAATTACCTTTTATGCTTCACTCTCCTAGTCGTAACAGAGGGGTCGTTACAATTACAATAACAAGTATAATGCTTCATGGAAAGATGTCCAAAATCAAGATATTTGGTCCTATCAAATTTGTAGTGTCAACAGTTGAGTCTTTGAGTCTTAAAACTTAAAAATGAAAAGGAACAGTAGAAGATTTACAAGTTTATTAGAATGCTCCAAGAAAATTTGTGCCATTGCAAGATGGATATTATTTAAGAATGTACAGATTATCATCTTTACTAAAAAATGTATCTTCTGTAGAAAATATCACTAGATGTATACTTTTGATGAAATATAAAAGATAATAACTTTGACCTAGTACTCCCTCTTCATTTTATTTATTTCTCCTAAATAAAAGAAGTGATTATTAGCTGCAATAATTTGTAGAAAAAGAAGGGTTTCAAATTTTCCTAAGGAATTGATGTATATGAGTTTTAACAAAATGTTTGGTGCTTTAGACATGTGGTCTATCAAACTCGTATGGATGAATATTTTCACCATGCATACACCTGAAAGATTTAATTGATTTTGATATCATCTCGTGCTTAATATGTCAGATTTCTTTGTCATTTCTAAACTAAGTTGAATGGATAGAAAATCGTGGATTTCATCCAAATATTCATGGCTTGTTAAAGACAAGACTGGTCATGTCCTTGAACCAAATACCTTTGTTATTATTATTTATTCTCCGTTAAAGTTATCAAAAATATTTTGAATCACCTTTTAAACTATCAAGGAATTGAAAAAAATTTCAAATAGAAAATTAGGAAAAATTGCCTATTTTCTTTACTTGTTAAAAGTTCAATATCTATTTTAGTAATAAAAATTGAACCTTGATGAAAAGGATAAAACAATTCCTACCAACCCCTTAGCTAAACTCGATTATTATTTTTTTCTTTACAAACATTATAATCTCTCTAATATAATCACAAATTCACAAGTACGTTGCGGGGTCAATATTACCGCTAGCGATCAGGTGAGTAAAGCAAGAAGTAGCCAAACTCCCTTCCGTATTCCCTTCCATGCATGCCGTTAGACATAGGTACGAGTTTCGTCGCTGGCCATCCTATTCTTCCTTCCTCTTACTCCCTTCTTGTCCAGCTTGTCCGCCCTTCTCATTGGTGGGAGAGGCTATAGTTTGACAGGCAGGCACGGGAGAAAGCACTTATAAGGTCTCCATCTATGACAGGGGAGGGAGAAGGAGCATGGCAGGCAAGAACTTGCCAGTAAGGTTCTGACCCTCTAATTTGAACCAGGGAACATATATATGTTCTGAGCTCGAAGAGTCCCTGAGTTATATGCTCTTGATTTTCTCTACTTGATTCTGTTTTTTTATATGGGAATGATACGAGTCATTTCATTATCCTATCTATCTCTAAATAAGGAAGGTAAATAAGGAAGGAAGCAACACTTCTCTTCGAAATAGATTGAGTTTTTATCTTTAATCTCTTGCTACCGTGAGTCATTACTGAAAATAAAGACATACTGCGTTTATATTAGAATAAAAGAATTTCTATAATAAAAATATTATCATGTACTAAATTAATAATTAATCTCATTTAATATATAATAAAAATATTAATTATTTAAATTAATTTAATGCAATCAATATAAATGTATAAAATTAGAGACTTATTGAATTTGAGTGCCTCTTGATACCTCAAGTGAATCTCATAGAAGCTTATTAATTATTAATGTTAAAAATAATATGTAATTTTTTTTTTCATCCCACTAAATTGATTTAAGTATATTAAGTGTGTTTTTCTTTACAAATTTTGTATTTGTGAAATTTTATCTATGTAGAATTTATTTGTTTATTTTAAAAAATTGACATAATTATGATTTATATTAAAAAGTTGTGAGGTTGTATTCTACAATATAACAATATATATAAACATTGTTTTTTGAGAAATCGGTGTTTTAAAAGGTTTTAAAATTTTAAAATTATTTTTTATAATCTAAATTTCCTCACCAAGGAAAATTACCTTATGAAAAAGCCTCCGTATCTATGAATGCTAAACAGAGTAAATCACTTGTATTGAATATGGAGCCTGACTTAAAAAAAAATCAAGAGTGTCGAACTCGTGGCCTCCCCAACTTTCGAGTAGAGATGTCACGTCTCTCTCATGGCTTCCTGAGCTAATCCTTGAGGCTTTCCTATAATATATTCTATTTTAACTCGTGGCCTCCCCAACTTTCGAGTAGAGATGTCACGTCTCTCTCATGGCTGCCTGAGCTAATCCTTGAGGCTTTCCTATAATATATTCTATTTTAACTTCCTTGAAGATATATCAAAGAAACATTCTAACATATTTCCTATGAAACTGGCCTAAAATATACACTACTTTACGTAACATTTGTAAACCTAGTACTTCTTACTTGATCTTTGGCTATAGTTGGGGAAAACCTAATCAATATAGTAATTTCTTTGCTCTAACGAGTCACATTCTATAGTAATTTTTCATTCTTGGAATTTTTGGCTTCAGTTTGATTCGGAATTCTATTTTTTATATGAGAAATGAGTACCTAGTTTTCTGTGAGGAGGGAGCCATTTCATCTATAAGCTTGACGCCAGAAAAACATTTTCTTGTACCCAGCTGTCCATGTGGCACCCTGACTCACTACAGATGGGACATGGGTCCCACTTCCTCTTCCATCCTCTATCAGGCGCCCCTTTATTGGTCTCGGGGATGGGCAGGTCCTATCCCACACCCTTTTTTCTTGGGCGCATTACTTGCTCGTTCGCTAGATTGGACGATGGAGAATGAATGATGATCAACAATCCATGTTGATTTCAGAGGTTAAAATGTAAGGGAGTTATTGACGCAAATATTCCGGTACCCCAAAACACCTTGCATACATGTGTCTCTCGTCCATCGATTTAAGATATTTTGACACATTTGAAAACCACTTTTAAAATCTTTGATATGATAAGTGGTATCAGATCTGACCACCTCGTTAGTTGTGGCACCCATGTCACCTGTCGGGCCTGCCACCACACACTACAGGCCTTCAAGCTCACCACTATGGAATTCCACCCCTCCAGCGTGGATTTTCATTGTGTGCCTTCCACGATGGTAGTCCATGTTACCATTACCATGTCATCATACCAAGTTTTTTCAAATTTTCCAAAATTTTGAAAATTCCTAATTTTTCACAAATTATTATTTTTTGAAATTTTCATGAGGGCCACCATGAAAATATATGATTATGCTTCCCATGGCCAATTGCAATTCTTCAAATGACCAATTACCACCATCGTTGACCATTTGACATTTTTGGTTGTCATTTAATTCAAAATTTACCATGGAATTTGGGAATCTTGTTGAATTTTCCCAAATTTTCTAGAGTATTTTTGGGGAATTAAATGAGATACGAAAATATATGATTATGCTTCCCATGGCCTTTTCACAAATTATTATTTTTTGAAATTTTCATGAGGGCCACCATGAAAATATATGATTATGCTTCCCATGGCCAATTGCAATTCTTCAAATGACCAATTACCACCATCGTTGACCATTTGACATTTTTGGTTGTCATTTAATTCAAAATTTACCATGGAATTTGGGAATCTTGTTGAATTTTCCCAAATTCATCCATGGCAAATTTTGAAACGTACCAAATTTGATAAAATATAACCTCATGAGTGAAATTTATCCTTGAATTCACTTAATTATTTCAATTAATCATCTCCTTGATTGTTTTGAGCATTAATTACCCAATTTCACCATGGTTCCTTAACAATTCATAAATTCTACTAATTTTGGGTTTCAATTTACCCATTTATAGGTTAAAAATGGGGGATTTCAACCCTGAGCTCAATTTTCCCAAATTTATAGAAAAATTTCCTAATTTCTCATGGAAAACTTTTGTTAAATAATTTGTAGGCTTCCTTTGAAAAAAATTCCTCTTTACCTATAGACTTCAGTGTAAAATCTATCACATCCAAGATTAGTGTTTAATATGTCACTCTAATACCACAGTGTAGACTCACCACTGAGCATATGCCATTAAAATTTTGACTTGTGTTAAATACTTAATTTCAAAATTTCTTTAAATCTTTCCCATTATTTTTCTAATACCATTTATTAATTTATTCCATCCTTCCTGAAAGATAACACAGCCTAGTAATAACATTTGATACCAATATGAAAATTCAATGCATATGCAACAATATGTAGAACCAACAATAACATGGAAATCCATGCATAATTTACAATAACATGCATATTTATAAGCATTCACAACATAAAATAATTAAGCACATATAACCATGCATTATTGAACATAAATGTATATAGCATGACATTTATAATTTTATGAAATCAACAACTTGATGTATACCTTCGAAGTTCCTCCCAACCATAAACATTATTCTTCTAGAACTCTGAACAACAGCTCACCCCCGCGTTAGGGCTATGACTCCATGAGGAAAAATGTTACCTAATCCAACTATGGTTTAATAGTTAGCACAACAATGTAGTATAAGCTACCAAAATACACAAACAACTCCAATCTACCACCTCTCATTCTCTACATCTTGTACAACCCAAGGAAGTTTACTCACTTCTCTACATTGCAGCCCCTCGGGTTGTCCCACTTCTCTTCCAAGGCTCCAACACAAGTTAACTAGGATGTCTCAAAGCATTGTGACTCTAGAAACTATAGCTTCACTTAGGAGCCTCCAGGAACCCTCTAGGCCTCACACTTATGAAAACCTATTCCCATAAATTATCCCTCTAGGGCTCCAACCTTCCCCAAGGAAACCCGAGGATAATTGTACACCCAAATCCACCTAGGATTCATAGGGTTCACAACATAATGGGGTTGCAATAGATCCTCAGCTCACACCCCGCCAACCAAGGTAAGAATGATGAATTTAATGAGAATGAATAAATTTTCCACTAAAACCAAAGGTTAAATATGCATGTTCCTTTCTTGACACATGGCACTCAAGCAACTAATTTTTCCCCCACTAAGTAATTTATTCCACCACTTAGGAACATAGGATGAAAATAATAACTAAAACTTAGGAACTAGAAATATATTGTTATATTCTTAGGCATAAGATTCCTTAACTCATCCCCTTTCCTTCATCCCTTGCTCCCCTTTCCATCTCATGCAGTCTTATCCCCCCATACTCTCTGTCTAACTTGGTCTGCAATAGTCATGTATTTTATTAATGTATCTGAGTTTGATTATAATATCAAATTCCAAGCTCATTGGCCCTTCATCATACAATATTTCGAGTCTAATATCAGACAAGAACTTTGGCCCAAAACATATATACATAGAAGCTATGGCCCCAAACAACCTGGATCACAAGGAAATATAAAAATAATATGTACATTTACAACCCGGGGATCATTGTGGGGTATTAGAACATTAATAAATGATTTTCCCCCTAACCTAGTAGATAAATATCTTCATGACTCCCTTTCTATAGAGGGAATTTTTTAATAAGTTGCTAGGGAATAAACATGGATTGTTTTTGCGAAAATCATGGAAAAATGGATTGTTTTTGGGAAAAGCATGGAAAAATGGCCCATGGGTGATATATATCCCCTAAAATGGTGATAGAGGTATGAGAATGCCAATAATGACACCACACAAAGTATAGTCAAAGTAGACATGTAGGTTCACATCAATTTTGGTATTCGAGCGGAAGAATCCTACAATCATTAACGAAAGAAGAAATTCTTTAAAGTTTGATGAGAAACCAAAACAATTCAAAGACAAAGAGCCTCAAAAATATATATGGGCATAGAAGTGTTTGGAGGACAATATCCCGAGCGGATCTTGTAGGTAAATGGGCCTTACATTTTTCAATCAACTATGGTAAAGAAAAAATGTGTGTTTTTGGCAGGTAGCAGCAAGAGTCCTACATGGACTGCAAAGACGCTTTAAGATTTGGAAATAATATGTGGAGCTAAGGACACAAAGGCACATATACGATGAGATATTTAAGGTAAAAATGCATTTGATATTTTAGTTAACCCTATCTCTCCCATTGTGGAGATATTTTGAGTTATGGTTTCTCAAATTAAATTAACCCTAGATGGCCCTTTGTGGAGATCTTTCATAACATTTTTTTTCATCATCCTTTTCTAAACATCTATGGAATACTCTTCAATAGTTTTACATAAAAGAATGCAATTAATAATATTTTATTGGGGAGTTCTCCTTTGAGACTAGTTTACACAGTCCTTATCAACACACAATATGAATAAGCTTCAATTCAAGTTCATACTCTTGGATGGCTACCACTGAATTTCCTCTTCATTCCATTAATTATTTTTAACTAAACAATGACTAGACAATGATCATAGGAACTATGACTTTAGTATGGTTTTTTAAACAATAGTGATAAATTGTTTAACAATGTTATAGACATGATATGCTTACTTATCCACAACAAGATAATTAGTCTCTATTCCTTGAAGGCTAGAACTCCTGAAATAAATAGGAGCCTCCTTTCTTTCAACATCTCTCTATGTCAACATAGGTGCAAGAGAAATATTAGAAGAAAATGTGTAATAAGAGAATCAAGGTAAAAATGTAGGCTACACAAAATTAGAGCATTGGATATGGATTTTTTAGTTTTTTCAAATGATTCCTTTTATTCTATATTCATTTTAAATTAAACATCCTTCCTAATCATGCTTTTAGAGGTTTGATATTTTACATAAAGCCATGGGTAAATTTTTGCACAAAATTAATCTTCCTAGAGAAAGATTGCATGGATTTCTTATTGTGTGGTAAAGGTAATGGAGAGATAACTTTTACTTTCTTTGGTTTACGGTTATTTCTTATTTGCAAATGATGTGCCTTGATAATTTTACTTTCTGTGACTTTGAATATAATATTTTTAGGATTTAATGAAATCTCATATTTTCGACATCCTTCAAAAATATGAGTACAATGTGTAATACACTTTGTTTGTTTCTAGATTATATAGTCATGTCATCCAAATATATATTTTTAAGATTTAATGAAATCCCATGTTTTCGACATTCCTCAAAGATATAAGTGAGATGTGTAATACAATTTGTTTTTTTTTTGAAGATTATATAACCATGTCATCCAAATATATAATAACATTCAATGAGATGTGTAATACAATATGTTTTTTTTAAGATTATATAACCATGTCATCCAAATATATAATAACATTCATACTGATAAGTCTATGGAAATCTATGTCGATTTCTGTTTGGAAGGTAGCTCTAGCATCGATGAGTCTGAAAGGAATTCTCTTATATGGGAAAGTGCCCGATTTGGTTAAGAAATGGTTTGTACTCTATCTTCTTTAGCCCCCAAAACTTGATTGTATCGTGAGAAAACATCAAGTCATGGAAACATCTCAAATCCTAAAACGCGATGCATGATCTCTTCCACGGGAGGGACTGGGTAGTTTTCTTTCTTGGAGGATTTGTTAGAAGTTTTCGAAGTCAACACATAGATGAATCTCGTCATTTCTTTTCTTAACTTGCACTAGGTTATATACCTACATATAATGTCGAATGTGAAATGTAATTTTGACATCAAGAATTTTTTCAGATACTTCTTCACTTGGGGCTTGAGAGAATGATGCATCTTAAGAAGTTTTTGTTGAAATGGTATGTTGGATAATGAACATGTTGTATGTTTTAAGGTTGTTCATGTAATCACATCTTGATTTGTTATAAAAAGTTTAATATAATAATTTATCTCTTGTTTAGAACACATTTTATCAAGATTTGCATTTTTGGGTTTTTTTCAATTCTTAAATTGGTTGTTTCATAACATAAAGTGGAACAATTAGTTTTCACAATCGATGATCTGATGAATTTACTTTGTTGATCAAATGACTTTTCTATATTAACTACATCCTTAGGAATAATATGATTTGTTTCTTTAGTAGACAATTCTTTGTGACATTTCACACTTGTGTGATACTCCTCATCACTAATGGTTGAATCTTTTAAATTCTCTCCAATGGTGTGAAATTCAATGATTTTCCCATCACCCTCAAACACCTTCTAGTTTGCAATATTATCTATAAGAGAAGCTCTATAGAGAATATCAATTGCAAATTTGTTGGCCTTCAAATATTTTAATGGAGATAATCTAGTAACAATAGTAGAAAGAGAATCAACAACAAAATTATTAGAACATGGAATAGCATAAATATTAAAAGCATCAAAGTTTACAATTAATCTATACACTTATTTTTGATAATTTTTTAAGGGTAGAAAATTGAAATGAATTTTTATTATTTGCCTAATTATTATCCATGAATCTACTATTGACGAGACTAGATTCCCAAATCTTAACATTAGGGATTAAACCCAACAAATAGGCCATATTAAAATATTCTCGATTGAATGGAATAATCCTCCAAATTAAGGCCCGACAACCATTTGATGGGATTTATATGAAATATTTTATTTTTCAAAGTATTTATGTTTTTGAATATTTTTTGTTAAGTGGCGAATACAAAAGGAAATACGAATTGAGTGCATATAAAGGATTCTATTCTTAAGAGGTCACTCTCATAAGAGAAGATGGGAATAGCCCTGCAATTTTTCTCTCCCAAGAAGTAATTCTACAAGAATATTTCTAGGAAAACAACTAAACAATTATAGAAATAAACCTACAGGAAACTTAAGGGAAGTGATTCAACACTTGAGGGATAAGGGATAGAGGGATAACTTCACAACTGGAGAAAAAATATTTATGCTAACCTTAATCACCAATTCATGCTATAATGGAGTGAACCTTGAATGTACAATTATTTTAATAGAGTAGTAGAGTTCTTTGAGCTGGTATACATGCATAATCATTGAATCTCTCATAAATAAATATTCTTAAGGATGAACTACAAATCAATTCTTGAATCTCCTTAAGAGAGGGAAAATGAGCATTTTCACTTCATGCTCACAAGTAAACGGTAATTCATAAATATTTATGGTTTCACGTAGTTTGTCTCCATTTATTGGGGCCTCAACAAGCAATGTGCCTTCAAACTTTGTCCCCACTTAAAAAAATTAAATGATCCTCATTGAGTAAATCCTCCTCTCCCTTGACTTTGTTCTTTTTCCTTTAGTTGATGATTGTCTTCTTTTAGTTGAAATGATATTGAATGGATGTAGTTTTAAAGCTTCTAGGTTTTGAATGGAAATCTTGACATTTTTTTAGCAATTTCTTTGTCATGCTAGTTTTCTTAGCAAATTTTGGTTTTTCTACATCCTTTGCATTGCATGAATCCTATTATTTTTTACTATCCCTCATTGATTTGACAAACTCTAAACTTCTTGAATTTTTTTATGTATCCTTTCTTAGGGTAATTGAAGCTATTCCTTTTCATCATATTACTCACGTATGAATTTCAACTAGTATTAACAATTTTGATAAAGTGTTGGGTAGTAATTGCACTTGATGGTAGGGAAATGGATCATTTTCATGATTTCATGGGTAATAGGTGTCACTTGTAGGAGTAAGGAGACTAATTTAATTTTCACAAAAGGGAAGATAATGCAAGCTACATAGGGATGAAGGAATAAAAGAATTGACTAAAGGTCTTTGGTGTGTCGAATTATTTGGAGAGTAGTAACATCAATTTAGAGTTGGGTTATAAGGTGTCAGAGTTGGGTTATAAGGTGTAAAGGAAATGAAAGAATGGATGCTTTTGTTTCTTTAATAAATAAAGGCCCTTTAGTCTTCATAAATGTCTACCATAGAGGATAGGATTATGCTCACACCACACTTAATATTTCAATTAAACCTATCTGCCGCATCCCTATATAATGTAGATATTGTTAAATATGGAATGGATATGCAGATATGTATTCATTTGAGGTGAGGGTAGGGAATTGGAACTGTTGGTAGTGCTAAAATGCATTATCTCTCCATAGCCCAATATGCAAGTTTCGGGTACTATCGAAGATACACTTTTGGGATTAATTTTTTTTAAAAGGAGACAAATTAGATGATAAAGATATACAAAGCTATGAAGAATGTGGTATTTTCTCTGCAATAGATATTGCATATGAATATTATTGAGACTCATGTATTCATACACAAGTGTATAATCAAGATAAAATCAACAAGTGTATAATCAATATAAAATGTCAAAATTTCATTTAAACAAAATATGAAATTGAGAAATCTAAATAGAGATGAAACTTAGATTGTTTATTAATGCATGAAAATAACACTGGCAAGAATAGTGAGTGGACAAACTACTACTCATGTTGGAAAATCAATATCAAAATTTAGAGAAGGGTTAAATCAAAGATAGTATGAAAAACAAAAAGATCAACCAATTGCAAATACTCATGTTGGAAAATCAATATCAAAATTTAGGGAAGAGTTAAATAAAAAATATTATATAAAAAAAAAATCAACAAATTAAAAATATGCTTTTCAATTAAAAAAATATATTTTATAACAAACTATTTCAATTCTTTTTTTTTCTATCTAATAAAAATATGAATCATATTTACATTATCCCTAATTTATAAATGTTGAAAAAGATTTATTCTAGTAATTGAATACATTAAAGACGAGAACCTCTAAATGAGAGAAATAACACCATGGAAGTTGAAAGATTACATATGAGAGAGTAACTAGAAAAGGATGAAAATATCAAAGCTTGAGAAACGTGGACAAAAAATATCCAAAGAAAAAGAGAGGAAGGCGATAATTACAAGCATGGATGTCATAACAAAGGGTAACTTATATGCACAATAGAAAAAGTAGAATTTGTATTCAACATTAATTGGGAAAAAGACCATTTTGTTTTATCACCAACTCTCTCACTTTTTATGAGTAAACAATGGTAATTATTAGACTCACATCGTCTTTGAAAATTCATACGCGGAAAAGGAAAATTGTAAAGAATAAATCTAATCCGAAGTAAAAGCTATGTAATATAAAATGCGAATAAAGTCTTCGATAGTTAAAGAGATTAGGAGGGGATATTCAAAGATAAAGAAAGTATAAAGGTCAAAACTCATTAAAAAAATTCATAACTAAAGTCCTTACACTTTAAGTAAGGGCATTTTGCTTGATAATATAATCTAACTTCATGTTAATGGAAAAGAAGTTATATTTGGCTAAATTCTATTGAGATTTCCAATCATACTCTAAGATTAATCTAAGATTAATGTATGGTTATCATAACTAAAGTCCTTACACTTTAAGTAAGGGCATTTTGCTGGACAATATAATCTAACTTTATGTTAATGGAAAAGTTATATTTGGTTAAATTCTATTGAGATTTCCAATCATACTCTAAGATTAATGTATGCTATACTTGTTTTTGGTAGTCTATAACATTAACTTTATGATAAGTGATACTTATTTTCTTAAAAAAAAATTCTCATGTATTTATTAGAAATTTTTAGCACATAGATATGAAGATGTATTTTTTGGTATTAATTATAGGTTAACTTCAATTTAATCTTAAGCATTTATTTTGAAAATTGATGTAATCTCTAATTTGATGGTTTTTATTTCATTTATTGCTTGTAATCTTTTTTTATGAATTCATGTCTATAAATTATTTAGATTAGAGCAGTTTTAGAGAATCTACATTATGCATTTACATTTTTATGGGATATTCACTTCATGAACCTTTAATATAATATTTTTATTAGGTTATTAAATAATACCACTAATTATATTAGATATTAATAAATACCTTTCAAACTCCTCTTGAATCCCCTTCTAATACATATTTCCAATAAAAATATCCTTACTTTTACTACATATCCCCTATTTTTAGCAGATACCCTTTTTTATACCCCCAATACCTACAAACTCTTATGTATCTTGCACCTCCCAATACCTACAATATATTGAGTTTATTTTTCATAATTTCAAAACCCCCTTTATGAATGAATGTGATAGGATACTCGTCAACAAAGTGAAGTCCTCATGTACATTTAATCTCCATTTAAATTAAAAAAAAACAATGATATTTGGGCCATAATCCAGAGGTTTTACCATACCAAATGGGGAAATGTATAATCAATCCCTTTCATTGGGTGAATATATGAGGAAATTTTGAATGACACATAATTACACAATATTAAGCCTAAGTACCCATGCACTATGTCTAATAAAATGATTACTTACATATTTTTCCCACTTTTATACAACATTCTAATCATATCTAAGATTGAATCTTTGTGTGCATTATTACTTCTTAATAATCACATCAATATGTATATACATAGGATGAAAAATTAATGATCATAATTCTTATTGGGGTCTACAAATATAAGTTAAATCCATTAACAATACATTTCATAAAACTCTTACTAATTTAATAATTGTTTTATAAAGTTTAATTTTATTTCAAACAATACATATATTCTCTAAAATCTATTTATTGAAATCACTTACATTGAATGAAATGTATTTTCCCTTCTTTCTACATTTTCATTTTAAATATGTGGATCTAACTCATCAATTCCCATTTTACTTCAAAACCTAATTATTAAAAATAAAGCACACATAAATATGTTTTCTTAATAAAATGCATGGAATAGAGTGTATGAGAAAATATGTTTTCTTAATAAAATGCATATAATTATTAAAAATAAAGCACACACATAAATATGTTTTCTTAATAAAATGCATGGAATAGAGTGTATGAGAATTCTATGATAAAAATGAAACATATTCACCACAATTTTGTTAGTATTTGATATGATAACATAACTAAGGGAATTGAACCATTCTTTATATGATTATTATGGATATGTGAACTTGGCATTTAACGATGAATTTATTAAAATTGGCTAAGTTCACTGAAATGCATATCAGAATTTCATTGCAAAGTCAAATTGAATGAGCGAACTAAATGTGTGTAAACACCTTTCTATAATTTAATATTTTAAATTTATTTGACGCAAAGCATAGAACGTTATGTTATGAAAAAATACTTCAAATTTTATTTTTGTTACAAAGTTAAAAGTTACGGTCAATGAGTTATAGTCATTGTGTCTATGTGTGAGGAAGGATCTTGTGGATATAGCATGTGGAATTGAATTTTTTATGGGGATATATATATGAATGGCATGCTAGTGTGTAGCCAATGACATAATATATTATTTTATAAAAACAATATAGAGAGAAATATCTATCTTTCACGATATCTCTATTAATTTATAAAAGTATTGTATGAAAACTAGATATTATTCTAAAGAGGTTGAGGTTTTATTAAAGGTTATTAATATTTATAAACATTATGAAATCCATCCTTCCAAAGGACTATCTAAAAACGACCTATAAATAAATAATGAACACCATACTATGAAGAATCGAGAAGATTAATAATACTTAACGTCTACTTCTTCACTTAAAGAAAAGAAGACTTGTATTTATCATGGCCTAGACTAATTACCTAAACTCTTCTTTCCTCCTCACCACCTAAAAAAGGGAAAAATATTCAAAGAATGATAATAAGAGATCGAGGGGCATCTCATTCGAAGGTTCAATGATGATAGTAGTCTTTATCATTTTCATATTTCTCTTCTGGTTATTTATTCTCTTTTTCTACACTCCATGTTTATCCTTTTCTTCGCACGATTTGTTTTTCTTAGATTTCATTGTAATTTAATTATTAATTCCAAGAAAAATATTATTACCATATCAAATTTAGTTTATTTTATTAGAGAATTGTTAAATTAGTGATTCAGGTGGATATTCGTGGCCATTTATCTATTTCAACTGAATTTTTTTGACAATTTTTAGTTCAGTATGTTCTTCTATAATTCTTTGTAATTAGGGGTTCTATAAATATGGGGTTTTCTGAAGCTCTACACATTTTCTAGGTGGAGACTAGTGGCCTCCCACCTACTCCAACTGGCTTATTTTGGATGTTTTAAATGGTGGAGATAAATGGTTGAATCCGCTCAAAGGGTATTTTTCGATCCACAACTTTTTCGATAGGGAAAAGATTAATTTTGCACTCCTCAAGGTTGTCCCCTATGTTAAGGACTGGTAGGATACTTACTCTGAGAAAAGGGCCAGAAAGGAATCTGTAATATTTGTAGTTTCCCCTACATGAGATTCTTTCTGGGATGCCATTAAAGAACAATATTTCCCTGTTGGAAGCTACGAGAACCAATACACCAGATGGACTACCCCACGTCAGGAAAGGGACTAGATTTCACTAATATTTTCCATACCCTACGCACCAAATTGGGTATCAAAGACTATAAGGGACATCTAGTGCTCAAATACTACGACTGTTTGCATAGATACATTCAAACAAAAATGGATTTTTTGGACATCACATCATTGGGTACGGCTTATAGATATGTTTTCAAGATCGAACAAAATTTTTATCAGAAAAGGCGAGAGTTTGGATCTGCAAAACCCCTCACAGTCGAATCAGGGCAAAGGCGGCCCCAACACACACAAGAAGGGATAGAGAAAAGATTTCCACTCTCAGGACAACCAGTCCAAGCCGCAACACAAGAAGGGTAATGAGAAGATGAAGAAGGACACAGAAAAAGGTGTGAATACCATAAAATCCCTTGGCACAACACCTAATAATGTCGCACCAAGTAGTCACTCATGGCCAAGATAAAGGATTTCGATTCATAGGTCGATTCTGACTCCGAATCAAATCCATAAGGAGGGAAGACGACTATCACTATTGAACTTAGTGCCACTATCGCTACCACCAAATTCCATCCAAGCGAACCAGAAGAACCAGAGGAAGGGGAACGCCTCTTTTACTCACAGATGTAGGTAAAGCGGGCTCTGATTCATTTGATTGTCGACAGAGGCAGTCAAAATAACCTAATCTCAAAAGAGGTTGTCAAGCAGCTAGATCTACTAATGACATCGGACCCACAACCCTACACGATTAGCTGGATTTTCCAAGGAAGAGATCTTTATGTCAGCCAACAGTGTCGTCTTCCCTATGGAATCAAGCCTTTCAAACATGAGGTATTATGTGATATTGCTCCCCTTGAGGTTGTAATTTTATTTTAGGACAACCATAATTGTGGAAGAGTCATTCTATGTATGAGTCTAGAGCCCGTAGTGTTATTATTACTTTGGGTAGACAATTGTACAAGATACCAGAGGTAGCACCGCATACCGTTATTTCTTTAATCTCTTCTAAGAAATGCAGTAAGGTCATTTCATAGACCGGGAAGTTTTTATTCTTTGTTATCTGTTCTCATGGTAAGAAGAAGTTCACCGCCACATTCGTGGGCTCTACACAGAGCCTCTCTTTGTAGTAGAATCAAGTGGACGGGATCGTGGAAGAGTATAGATATATCTTCTCCTCACCCACCGGGGTACTAACGCACTACCAAGTCAAACATCCAATTGATCTAACCCTTGGTACACCTATGCATAATGGACCAGTCTATCGTCGCTCGCTAATGGAAAATAACAAAATCAAGTGTCATATCCAAGAGCTTCGTCAAAAGGGGAATATCAGACCCATCTCCTCCCCTTACAGAATCCCAATTGTACTGGTGCAGAAGAAGGATGGGACTTGGCGGCTCTGAATTGATTACAAAGCATTAAACAAAATCACAGTCAGGAATCAGTACCCAATTCCTAGAATTGATGACCTTCTTTACCAACTGAAGGGGGCCAAGATTTTCAGAAATATTGACCTAAAGTATGGCTACAACCATGTTACCATTGAACAAAGTGATGTATGGATGACAACTTTCAAATCTAAAGAAGGTCTCTTCGAATGGTTGGTCATGCCCTTTGGCTTAAAAAGTTTACCAACCACTTTCATGAGGTTGATGGATGATGTATTAAGACCCTTCAAAAAATATTTTGTGGTGGTATATTTGGATGACGTCCTCATCTTCAACATAACTTAGGAGGAGCACATGCAACATATTCAATAGGTTTTGAGCAATCTGGGACAACACAAGCTATATTCCAACCTAGAAAAATGATCCTTTGGAATGAACAGGGTCCAATACTTGGGCTACATTATTGATGAGGATGGGGTACATGTTGATCTAGCTAAGATCCAAGTCATCCGTGATTGGTCAGCCCCGACCACACTAACCAAGTTTCAGATCTTCTTGGGAATGGCCAACTACTACTGACGGTTTATGTTGGAATTCTCCCATATTGCAATGGCCCTCATCCAAGTGACCAAGGGCGGTGCTAGGGAAAATTTGGCATGGGGAAAGGAACGACAATGAGAATTTGATGATCTGAAGCATCGCTTGTTATCATCTCCAGTACTCTCCTTACTCGATCTATAACAATAGTTCAAGATTAAGACGGATGCATCTAACTATGTTGTAGGCACAATTCTCACTCAGCACAATCATACGGTGGCATACCATAGTGAGACACTCTTAGATACTATCCAGAAATACCCCACGTATGAAAAGGAAATGTATTCTATTGTACAATCCTGTCATCAATGGAAACATTACATTCTAGGAAAGGATAAAATCATCCACACTGATCACAATCCTCTGCAGTTCATATAGACATAGGGAAAGTTGTAGAACGACCTCCATCATAAGTTGTCCACCTACCTACAACAGTTCCATCTCAACATCAAGTATAAGACATGGAGCACAAATCGTGTCACTGACTTCCTCAATCGACCTCTCATGGCTGCACTCACCACTGTCATCTATTCCCATGGACATGAGCCATCTGAGTGGCCCCATCTTTATTAGCAAGATTCAAACTTCTCCACCACCTATCATCTCTTAGGTACAGGCGTGAATGTCACCGATTTTCACATTCATGATGGACTGTTATTCCATTTGGGCCATCTATGTGTTCCTACAAGCAAGTGTGCAAAGATGTTTTGGTAAGATCACTACAGTTGGATGGCAGGACATTTTGGCATGGAGAAAATTGTGGTCGTTCTACAAAAACATTTTTATTGGCCAAAACATCGACAGTATGTCAACAAGTATATCACATATTGCATTGCATGTGCCATTTCCAAGCCAACCATGAAGAAGCAAGGCTTATACATCCCTCTTCCTACTCTCGAGAAGCCTTGGGAATCCATTTGGATGGATTACATATATGGCCTTCCGTCCACTAAGCAAGGAAACGATTGTGTATTTGTGGTAGTTGATCGGTTTTCGAAGATGGCCATCCTCACAACCTGGAGGAAGAACATCAGAATGACATATACTGCCAATCTCTTCTTCGGAAGAGTGTGGGTACATTTTGGGATACCACAGACCATCATCTTTGACCAGGAAAATGGGTTCCTCAACACATTTTGGTCGAGTCTCTGGTCATTGTTGGAAACCAAGCTCACTAAATCCACTACTTTCCACCCCCAAACCAACGACCAAATAAAGGTTTTCAATCGGATTATTGTGCACATATTGTGCATGTAAAACTCTAATCATCCTCATACATGGGATGAGAGTCTCCCCTATGTTCAACACAGTTACAACAGGGCCCTTCATAGCTCCACCGACCATAGCCCATTTCAGGTGGGGTTGGGATTCCAACCCTTGGGTCCCATTTATGTTGCAATACCTCTTGCAACCACATAGACAGACTCTTCCCATGTTCAGTCTGATACCAACAAAGCCACCAAATTCAACACATACAACAACAAGTCCATGAGATTTCACATAAAGCCAATGCTAAATACAAGTAGTTCCATGATCAACATAGGGTACTGCACCAGTTCCAGGTGGGAGACAAGGTCTCGTTACATTTGCAGAAAGAGTGTCTTATAGGGCCCCATAAGAAGCTTCTCCCACTTCTCTATGGGCCTTACACTATCACAAAGGTTGTGGGTAGCAATGATTTTGAGCTCAACACTCCACCCTTCCTTGGATTTCACTCAGTGTTCAATGTGGACCTCCTTCCACCATATTTTCCACCATTATTCGACACCTTAGAGATCACAAAACAAATGACACCAATAGAGCTCAACCCTGACTGCATGGAACATGCATCCACTCATCATATAGTGGACACACAGGTCAAGGGCACTCACCAGCAAAGGATCCAACTTTATTGGGTTGCCAAGGCAGGGAAGCTCCTACACCAAGGCAAGTGGCTCACCCGGGGCCAAATTTAGCAGAAGTTTCCTCAACATATGGGGAAACTCAATGCAATGGAGACCATTGATTCCTAAGTGGGGAGGAATGATCCAGGTGGATATTGGTGGCCACCCACCTATTCCAACTAGCTTCTCTTGACAATTTTTAGTTCAACATGTTCTTCTGTATTTGTAATTGCGGGTTATACACTTTCGGGTCTGTCTGAAGCCTTACACATCTTCTAGGTGGAGACTGGTGGACTCCCACCTAATCCAACTGGATTATTTTGGATGTTTTCATGTCAACACATCTTTATGTACTTCCAGGGCCGTTTTGGGGCGCTAAACAATGTTTTTTTGGCTTGCCAAAGTCAAATTATAGATAGAGTCAAAGTTTGACGGCGTAATGTGTAGTGCTTGGAAAGGCCTTTCCAACTTACCCCCATCGTATGCAAAAGTTATGACTCCCAAAAGTTGAGGTACCAACTTACCCATCGGGGTCCACATGAGTTTTGGCATTTCACCTCCTAGGGTTAGGTTTTTGGATGTCTAGGGTTTTGGCATTCATGAGTAATATTAAAAATGACTATGTAGCCTCATTGTAATGATTATACTTAGACAGATGTGTGTTGTATCCACATCTCTTTTCAAAGATAACTACCACCATTCAAGCAAGTTGTTTTCGTTGTCCAGTTTTACAGTTTCATCCTATTTCATTTATTCAATAGACGATATTGTTCGTTGGATATATGTGTTGTTCTTTGTATCTCTGTGTTTATTGTATTCAGTCTGTTAATTAGTTTGTTCTGCTCTTAAATCCAGATCAACTAGATATACCAATAATTAAAAATATTATGAAAATATAATTGAAAAAAATGTTGAAAAAAACCTTACAACCAAATAGAAACAAAATTAAACTTCCACTTAAAGCATAAAGTGAATTTTTTCCCAAAATAGGTACAAAAACTAATGCTTCAGCACAAATGGTGTATCCCAAAATTTCCGCTGCAATGAATGATTAACAAAGTCATAATAAATAGAAGTTATGAACTTGGAGCCAAATTAAGATGGGACTGGATAAATTCATTAACTACAATTTATCTATACTCCCACATTATTGATGACATGAGTACTATTATAGGTAAATTCATTGGTCAAATTCATTCGGGCACCTACCATACCTTTATTGCACTTTTTTTTCATGGATGAACATAGCATCAACAAACTTTTTTATGTTTGAAAAACTTAGCATTAACTCATGGGTTCCTGGAAGGATTTAGTAATAGTAAGAGAGAGAAGAATCGATGATGTGAGATGCCATACCACTAACCCAATTTATATCTTTAACTCTAGAAAAAATATTTTCAAAAAAACATTATCACTAAATATAATTTTTTCAATTTCATCAAGATAAATTTTACAATGCAAATGAAATATTTTTAATTTAACCACCAAATGAGTGATCATGCATACCTAAATTCTCTTGATTAAATTGATTTGGTTCCTCTATGTAATATTAACAATGCCCTGATAAATAACTACATAGACATGATATTAAATTTAATTTTGACTTCAGTCTTCCAAAAGAGTTCCAATATGATACACACTTCACTCTTCTAAGAGTGTTCATATATACGAACACCTTTAAATAGTGAAATTTGTAATAAAATTTAATTAATATTGTGTATATGTAGTTATTTATAAGACATTGTTATATATATAGAGCTTAGTATCTTCATATTATAAATTTCAATAAATAAACAGTTTAAACTATAAGAAGGAAATATATATATATATATATATATATAGATAGATAGATAGATAGATAGATAGATAGATAGATAGATAGATGGATGGATGGATGGATGGATGGATGGATGGATGGATGGATGGATGGATGGATGGATGGATGGATGGATGGATGGATGGATGGATGGATAGATAGATAGATAGATAGATAGATAGATAGATAGATAGATAGATAGATAGATAGATAGATAGATGGATGGATGGATGGATGGATGGATGGATGGATGGATGGATGGATGGATGGATGGATGGATGGATAGATAGATAGATAGATAGATAGATAGATAGATAGATAGATAGATAGATAGATAGATAGATAGATAGATAGATAGATAGATAGTTAGTTAGTTAGTTAGTTAGTTAGTTAGTTAGTTAGTTTTCCTTCTTATAGTTTAAAATGTTTATTTATTGAAATTTATAATATCAAGATACTAAGCTTATGTTTAACCCATCATTAACAAGTGTAGAAATTTTGGTTGGTTAATTCGTATTGAACATATTTGGATTAACATTTTTACTAAATTAAGTAGTATTAAATTCAATTTGTTTGGGTTAAAAATTACAGAAGTGAACTCATATTCTTGTCCCAAATTGTGTTACATTCTAAATTATTTTCAATTAGTTGACTTAGACACCTTCTCTACAATTAAAAAAAAAATATAAAAATTATATTATTTGGTAATTTTTAACTAATAAAAAAAACATTATTCTATATCCATTGATTAATGTTTTTAACGAAATAAAATACATGATAGAATTGGGTAAGATGTAATTTAACTCTATTTGAATGAGGAAAATATAGTAAACTATGAGCTTAAATATGCCCAAATTCTACTTTGTGGACCATTTGACTAAGTTGGAACTACCTTTAATTACCTTGTTAACTTATTTAGTAAACTCTGAAGTTGATCTTCAACTTAATGTTCCAATGAAAACATTAGTGACCAACATATATTCCATTCCAAATAAAGTGATCCCAAAGCGTTGAAGACAAGTAATCCACAAATTCTCATTACAAAAATAACATGATTTCACATAAGTAAATCTAACCTTATCTTCCCATAATGGTAGGATTTTTCCATGAATCCAACACTCCTACTATTGTGATTTCACATAACTAAATCTAATCTTATTTTACCTACTATTATGATTTCACATAACTAAATCTAATCTTATCTTCTCATAATTGTAGGATTTTCCTATAAATCCAACACTCCTACTATAGTAGGAAAATTAAAGTAAAATCATAATAATAGGATAATGAGTGAAACAATATTAATAATAAAAAATACATCATTATGAGAGACCTTCTCTTATCTATGTTCTATGATGAGAACATAGATAAGAGAAAGTAGGATTTTCCTATGAATCCAACACTCCTACTATTGTGATTTCACATAACTAAATCTAATCTTATTTTTCCTACTATTATGATTTCACATAACTAAATCTAATCTTATCTTCCCATAATTGTAGGATTTTCCTATAAATCCAACACTCCTACTATAGTAGGAAAATTAAAGTAAAATCATAATAATAGAATAATGCCCGAAACAATATTAATAATAAAAAATACATCATTATGGGAGACCTTCTCTTATCTATGTTCTATGATGAGAGTACCACATTCTCATGTTAACACAACAATTCAAACAACTTAATCTATTAATTATCGGTGTCAAAGAAGTTCAAACTGAGAAACCAATTCTTTGAAACTGTTCACATTGGTTTTAAATGTTTCCAAACACAAATTTATATTGTAATGGACTCGAACCAACAATAAACCTTACATACAATATAAACCTATAAAAATATATAACAGTAGATCTATTCACGTCAGTACGTTTATTTCAAACTATCGATTTGAGTATTGTAGGAGATGCAATTATCTATGAATAACGTGACTTCATTAACGACTGTTTGAGTATCCCAATTATCATGTTTTTCTATGACTTTCTGTTTCTCATTAAAAATTTCAACCAAAACTTTATAC
>SNQJ01S0001674.1:164953-175974 GCA_010110895.2 Picea sitchensis | reverse complement strand
AATAACTTAAATTATTATCAAATAAAAGTGAAATAACATGTGTTATTATAAGTTATTTTCTTTGTTAATTTTTAAAATAAATAAATAAGAAAAGTCATTTTATCAAATAATTATATCTTACAATTAAAATTTAAAAACTATTTATTTTACTTTATGTAAAGATAAAGTACTAATATGCATTAATTTTTTTTTATTTTTTTTTTTAAATATGCATTAAAGATAAGATAAAATATGCATTAGATTGCTTATTAATGCATGAAAAGAACACTAGCAAGAATAGTGAGTTCAAATAGTCTTTGTGGTAAAGAGATCAAACTTGGTGGTAAGCTTTAAGTGGTGGGTTCCTGTATCTTAAACAATCCCTCTAGTTCTTAAACAATACCAACATTGAATTCAACAAGAGGTCCTGTAATAAAACAGTGAGTGGACAAACTACTACTCATGTTGGAAAATCAATATCAAAATTTAGAGAAGGGTTAAATAAAAAATAATATGAAAAACAAAAAGATCAACAAATTGGAAATACTCATGTTGGAAAATCAATATTAAAATTTGAGAAAGAGTTAAATAAAAAATTCTATATAAAAAAAAATCAACAAATTAAAAATATACTTTTCAATTTAAAAATATATGTTTTATAACAAACTATTTCAATTCTTTTTTTTTTCTATCTAGTCAAAATATGAATCATATTTACATTATCCCTAATTTATAAATGTTGAAAAGGATTTCTTCTAATAATTGAATACATTAAAGACGAAAACCTCTAAATGAGAGAAATAACACCATGGAAGTTGAAAGATTACATATGAGAGAGTAACTAGAAAAGGATGAAAAGATCAAAGCTGGAGAAACGTGGACAAAAAATATCCAAAGAAAAAGAGAGGAACGCGATAATTACAAGCATGGATGTCATAACAAAGGGTAACTTATATGCATAATAGAAAAAGTGGAATTTGTATTCAACATTAATCGGGAAAAAGACCATTTTGTTTTATCACCAACTCTCTCACTTTTTATGAGTAAACAATGGTAATTATTAGACTCGCATCGTCTTTGAAAATTCATACGAGGAAAAGGAAAATCGTAAAGAATAAACCTTATCCGAAGTAAAAGCTATGTAATATAAAATGAAAGTCTTCGATATTTAAAGAGATTAGGAGGGGACATTCAAGGATAAAGAAAGTATAAAGGTCAAAACCCATTAAAAAAAATTCATAACTAAAGTACTTACACTTTAAGTAAGGACATTTTGCTTGACAATATAATCTAACTTCATGTTAATGGAAAAGTTATATTTGGCGAAATTCTATTGAGATTTTCAATCATACTCTAACATTAATGTATAATATACTTGTTTTTGGTAGTCTATAACGTTAACGTTATGATAAGTGTGATACTTATTTTCTTAAAAAAAAAATGATATTTTTTTTTTTTTTTAAATCTAAATTTTTAGTATATAGATATGGAGATATATTTTTTAGTATTAATTATAGATTAACTTAAATTTAATCTTAAGTATTTATTTTGAAAATTGATGTAATTTCTAATTTAGTTGTTTTATTTCATTTATTACTTGCATTTTTTTTTTATGAATTTATGTCTATAAACTATTTAGATTAGAACAGTTTTAGAAAATCTACATTATGTATTTACATTTCTATGGGGTATTAACTTCATAAACTTTTAATATAATATTTTCATTAGGATATTAAATAATATCACTAATTTCACTAGATATTAATAAATACCTTTCAAACTCCTCTTGAATCCCCTCCTAATACATATTTCCAATAAAAAGATCCTTATTTTTACTACATATCCCCTATTTTTAGGGGATACCCTTTTTTATATCCCCAATACATACAAACCCTTATATACCTTGCACCTCCCAATACCTACAATATATTGAGTTTATTTTTCATAATTTTAAAACCCCCTTTATGAATGAATGTGATAGGATACTCGTTAACAAAGTGAAGTCCTCATGTACATTTAATCTCCATTTAAGTTAAAAAAAAAAAAAAAAACAATGGTATTTGGGCCATAATCCAGAGGTTTTACCATACCAAATGGAGAAATGTATAATCAATCCCTTTCATTGGGTGAATATATGAAGAAATTTTGAATGACACATAATTACACAATATTAATCCTAAGTACCCATGCACTATGTCTAATAAAATGATTACTTACATATTTTTTCCACTTTTATATAACATGCTAATCATATCTAAGATTGAATCTCTCTGTGCATTATTACTTCTTAATAATCACATCAATATGTATATACATAAGATGAAAAATTAATGATCATAAGAGTCTACAAATATAAATTAAATCCATTAATAATACATTTCATAAAACTCTTATTAATTTAATAATTGTTCTAGAAAGTTTAATTTTATCAAACAATACATATGTTCTCTAAAATCGATTTATTAAAATCATTTACATTGAATGAAATGTATTTCCCCTTATTTCTACATTTTTATTTTAAACATTTGAATCTAACTCATCAATTCCCATTTTATCTCAAAACCCAATTATTAAAAATAAAGCATGCACATAAATATGTTTTCTTAATAAAATGCATGAAATAGAGTGTATGAGAATTCTATATTAAAAATGAAACATATTCACCACAATTTTGTTAGTATTTGATAAGATAACATAACTAAGGGAATTGAACCATTCTTTCTATGATTATTATGGATATGTGAACTTGGCATTTAACGATGAATTTATCAAAATTGGCAAAGTTCACTGAAATGCATATCAAAATTTCATTGCAAAGTCAAATTGAATGAGCGAACTAAATGTGTGTATACACCTTTCTATAATTTAATATTTTAAATTTATTTGACGCGTAGCATAGAACATTATGTTATGAAAAAATACTTCAAATTTTATTTTTGTTACAAAGTTAAAAGTTACGGTTAATGAGTTATAGTCATTGTGTCTATGGGTGAGGAAGGATGTGGAATTGAATTTTTTATGGGCATATATATGAATGGCATGCTAGTGTGTAGCCAATGACATAATACATATTATTTTATAAAAACAATATAGAGAAATATTTTTTTTTCACGATATCTTTATTATTATTAATTTATAAAAGTATTGTATGAAAACTAAATATTACTATAAAGAGGTTGAGGTTTTATTAAAAGTTATTAATATTTATAAACATGATGAAATCCATCCTTCCAAAGGAGTATCTAAAAACGACTTATAAATAAATAATGAACACTATAATAAGTTAAAATATACTATGAAGAATTGAGAAGATTAATAATACTTAACGTCTACGTCTTCACTTAAAGAAGACTTGTATTTATCATGGCCTAGACCAACTACCTAAACTCTTCTTTCCTCCTCACCACCTAAAAAAGAAAAAATATTCAAAGAATGATAATAAGAGATTGAGAGGCATCTCATTCGAAGGTTCAATGATTATAGTAGTCTTTATCATTTTCATATTTTTTTTTTGGTTATTTATTCTCTTTTATACATTCCATGTTTATCCCCTTTTTTTTGGGACGATTTGTTTTTAAGATTCCATTGTAATTTAATTATTAATTACAAGAAAAATATTATTACCATATTAAATTTAGTTTATTTTATTAAAGAATTGTTAAACTAGTAATTTAGGTGGATATTTGTGGTCATCCACTTATTTCAACTGGATTCTTTTGACAATTTTTAGTTTAGTATGTTCTTTTATAATTCTTTGTAATTGGGGTTTCTACAAATATGGAGTTCTCTGAAGCTCTACACATCTTCTAGGTGGAGACTAGTGGTCTCCCACCTACTCCAACTAGCTTATTTTGGATGTTCTAAATGGTGGAGATAAATGGTTGAATCTGCTCGAAGGGTATTTTTCGGTCCACAACTTTTTCGATACGGAAAAGATTAATTTTTCACTCCTCAAGGTTGTCCCCTATGTTAAGGACTGGTGGGATACTTACTCTGAGAAAAGGGCCATAGAGGAATCTGCAATATTTGTGGTTTCCCCTACATGAAATTCCTTCTAGGATGCCATTAAAGAACAATACTACCATGTTGGAAGCTACGAGGACCAATACACTAGATGGACCACCCTGTGTCAGGAAAGGGACTAGATTTCACCAATATTTTCCATACCCTACGCACCAAATTGGGTATCAAAGACTATACGCGACATCTAGTGCTCAAATACTATGACAGTTTGCATAGACACATTCAAACAAAAATGGAGTTTTTGGAAATCACATCATTAGGTATGACTTATAGATATGTTGTCAAGATCGAACAAAAATTTTATTAGAAAAAGCGAGAGTTTGGATCTGTAAAACTCCTCACAGCCAAATCAGGGCAAAGGCGCCCCCAACACACACAACAAGGGATAGAGAAAATATTTCCACTCTCAGGACAACCAGTCCAAGCCGCAACACAAGAACAGTAATGCGAAGATGAAGAAGGACACAAAAAAAGGTGTGAATACCATAAAATCCCTTGGCACAACACCTAAGAATGTCGCACTAAGCAGTCACTCATGGCCAAGATAAAGGATTTTGATTTAGAGGTCGATTCTGACTCCGAATCAAATCTAGAAGGAGGGAAGAAGACTATCATTGTTGAACCTAGTGCCACTGTCGCTACCACCAAATTCCATCCAAGTGAACCAGAAGAACCAGAGGAAGGGGAATGCTTCTTTTACTCATAGATGTAGGTAAAAGGGGCTCTGATTCATTTGATTGTCGACAGAGGCAGTCAAAATAACCTAATCTCAGAAGAGGTCGTCCAGAAACTAGATCTACCAATGACACTACACCCACAACCCTACACCATTAGCTGAATTTTCCACGGAAGAGATCTTTGTGTCAGCCAATAGTGTCATCTTCCCTATGGAATCAAGCCTTTCAAACATGAGGTATTGTGTGATATTTCTCTCCTTGAGGTTGTGATTTTCTTTTAGGACAACCATATTTGTGGAAGAGTCATGCTGTGTATGAGTCTAGACCCCGTAGTGTTATTATTACTTTGGGTAGACAATTGTATAAGATACCATAGGTAGCACCGCGTACTGTTATTTCTTTAATCTCTTCTAAGAAATGCAATAACATCATTTCATAGACCGGGAAGTTTTTATTCTTTGTGATCCGTTCTCACGGTAAGAAGAAGTTCACTGCCACATTTGTGGGCTCTACACAGAGCCTCTCTTTGCAGTAGAATCAAGTGGACGGGATCGTGGAAGAGTATAGATACATATTCTCCTCACCCACCGGGGTACTGATGCACTGCCAAGTCAAACATCCAATTTATCTAACCCCTGGTGCACCTCTGCATAATGGACCAGTCTATCGTCACTCGCTAATGGAAAATGAAAAAATCAAGCATCATATCCAAGAGCTTCGTGAAAAGGGGCATATCAGGCCCATATCCTCCCCGTACAAAATCCCGATTGTACTGGTGCAGAAGAAGGATGGGACCTGGCGGCTTTGAATTGATTACAGAGCATTAAACAAAATCATAGTCAGGAACCAGTACCCAATTCCTAGAATTGATGACCTTATTTACCAACTCAAGGGGCCAAGTTTTTCAGAAATATTGACCTAAAGTATGGCTACCACCATGTTACCATTGAAAAAAGTGATGTATGGATGACAACTTTCAAATCTAAAGAAAGTCTCTTCGAATGGTTGGTCATG
Source organism: Picea sitchensis (assembly GCA_010110895.2). Taxonomy (NCBI): domain Eukaryota; kingdom Viridiplantae; phylum Streptophyta; class Pinopsida; order Pinales; family Pinaceae; genus Picea; species Picea sitchensis. The sequence goes on along the minus strand of SNQJ01S0001674.1, from coordinate 170,281 downwards.
CCCTTTGGCTTAAAAAGTTTACCAACCACTTTCATGAGGTTGATGGATGATGTATTGAGACCCATCAAAAACTCTTTTGTGGTTGTATATTTGGATGAAATCCTCATATTCAACATAACTTAGGAGTAGCACATGCAACATATTAAATAGGTTTTGAGCAATCTAGGACAACACAAGCTATATTCCAACCTAGAACAATGATCCTTTGGATTGAACAAGGTCCAATAATTGGGCTACATTTTTGATGAGCATGGGGTACATGTTGATCCAGCTAAGATCCAATTCATCTGTGACTGGTTAGCCCCAACCACACTAACCAAGTTTCAGAGCTTCTTGGGAATGGCCAACTACTACTGACGGTTTGTGTTGGAATTCTCCCATATTGCATGGGCCCTCATCCAAGTGACCAAGGGTGGTGCCAGGGAAAATTTGGCATGGGGGAAGAAAAAACAATGAGCATTTGATGATCTGAAGCATCGCTTGTGCTCATCTCCAGTACTCTCCTTGCTCGATTTGTAACAATCATTCAAGATTGAGACTGATGCATCTAACTATGTTGTAGGCGCAATTATCACTCAACAAAGTCATATGGTGGCATACCATAGTGAGACACTCTTAGATACTATCCAGAAATACCCCACGTATGACAAGGAAATGTATTCCATTGTACAATCCTGTCATCAATGGAAACATTACATTATGAGAAAGGAGAAAATCATCCATACTGATGACAATCCTCGGTAGTTCATATAGACATAGGAGAAGTTGTATAACTACCGCCATCATAAGTTTTCCACCTACCTACAACAGTTCCATCTCAACATCAATTATAAGACATGGAGCACAAATCATGTCGCTGACTTCCTCAATCGACCTCTGGTGGATGCACTCACCACTGTGCTTCATTCCTATGGACATGAGGCATCTGAGTGGCCCCAACTTTATTAGCAAGATTCAAACTTCTCCACCACCTATCATCTCTTAGGTACAGGCGCGAATGTCACTAATTTTCACATTCAGGATGGACTGTTATGCCATTCGGGCCATCTATGTGTTCCTACAAGCGAGTGTGCAAAGATGATTTGGTAAGATCACTATCGTTAGATGGCAGGGCATTTTGGCATGGAGAAAATTGTGGCCATTCTACAAAAACATTTTTATTGGCCAAAACATCGACAGGATGTCAACAAGTATATCACATCTTTCACTGCATGTGCCATTTCCAAGCCAACCATGAAGAAGCAAGGCTTATACATCTCTCTTCCTACTCTCAAGAAGCCTTGGGAATCCATCTCGATGGATTACATGTCTGGCCTTTCATCCACTAAGAAAGGAAATGATTGTGTATTTGTGGTAGTTTATCGGTTTTCGAACATGGCCATCCTCACAACCTGCAAGAAGAACATCAGAACGACATATACTGCCAATCTCTTCTTCGAACGAGTGTGGGTCCATTTTGGGATACAACAGACCATCATCTTTGAACAGGAAAATGGGTTCCTCAACACATTTTGGCCGAGTCTCTGGTCATTGTTGGAAACCAAGCTCGCTAAATCCACTACTTTCCACCCCCAAACCGATGGCCAAACAAAGGTTGTCAATCGGATTATTGTGTCCATATTGCACATGTAAAACTCTAAGTGTCCTCATACATGGGATGAAGTCTCCCCTATGTTCAACACAGTTACAACAGGGCCCTCCATAGCTCCACCGACCATATCCCATTTCGGGTGGGGTTGGGATTCCAACCCTTAGGTCCCATTGATGTTGCACTACCTCTTGCAGCCAGATAGACAGACTCTTCCCATGTTCAGTCAGATACTGACAAAGCCACCAGATTCATTGATTAGATTCAACACATACAACAACAAGTCCATGAGATTTCACATAAAGCCAATGCTAAATACAAGCAGTTCCATGATCAACACAGGGTACTGCACTAGTTCTAGTGGGATACAAGGTCTCGTTACATTTGCATAAAGAACGTCTTACATGGCCCCATAGAAAGCTTCGCCCACTTCCCTATGGGCCTTACACTATCACTAAGGTTGTGGGTAACAATGATTTTGAGCTCAACACTCCACCCTTCCTTGGATTGCACTCACTGTTCAATGTGGACCTCCTTCGACAATATTTTCCACCATTATTGGACACCTCAAAGATCAAAAAACAACTGACACCAATAGAGCTCAAGGGAACTTGCCAGCAGAGGATCCAACTTTATTGGGTTTCCAAGGGAGGGAAGCTCCTACACCAAGGCAAGTGTCTCACCTGGGGCGAAATTTAGCAGAAGTTTCCTCAACATATGGGGAAACTCAATGCAATGGAGACCATTTCTTCCTAAGTGGGGAGGACTGATCCATGTGGATATTGGTGGCCACGCACCTATTCCAACTAGCTCCTGTTGACAATTTTTAGTTCAACACATTCTTCTGTATTTGTAATTGGGGGTAATACACTTTCGGGTCTGTCTGAAACCTTACACATCTTCTAGGTGGAGACTGGTGGCCTCCCACCTAATACAACTAAATTATTTTGGATGTTTTCATGTCAACACATCTTTATGTATTTCGAGGGACGTTTTGGGGCGCTAAACAATGTTTTCTTGGCTTGCCAAAGTCAAACTGTAGATAGATTCAAAGTTTGACGGCGTAATGTGTAGTCCTCTAAAAGGCCTTTCCAACTTACCTCCATCGTATGAAAAAGTTATGACTCCTAAAATTTGAGGTACCAGCTTACCCATCGGGGCCCACATGAGTTTTGGAGTTTCACCTCCTAGGGTTAGGTTTTTGGATGTCTAGGGTTTTGGCATTCATGAGTAATATTAAAAATGCCTATGCAGACTCATTGTAATCATTCTACTCAAAAAGATTTGTATCGTAGCCACATCTCTTCTCAAAGATAGCTACCACCATTTGAGCAAGTTGTTTTGGTTCTCTAGTTTTACAGTTTCAGCCTATTTCATTTATTCAATAGAAGATATTGTTCGTTGGATATATGTGTTGTTCTCTATATCTCTGTGTTTATTGTATTCAGTCTGTTAATCAGTTTGTTCCACTCTTAAATCCGAATCAACTAGATATACTAATAGTTAAAAATATCATGAAAATATAATTGAAAAAAATGTTGAAAAAAAACTTACAACCAAATAGAAACAAAATTAAACTTCCACTTAAATCATAAAGTGAAGTTTTTCCCAAAATAGATACAAAAACTAATGCTTCAGCACCGATGGTGTATCCCAAAATTTCCGCTACAATGAATGATTAACAAAGTCATAATAAATAGAAGTTATGAACTTGGAGCCAAATTAAGCCAAATTAAGATGGGACTCGATAAATTCATTAACAACAATTTATCTATACCTCCACATTATTGATGACATGAGTACTATTATAGGTAAATTCATTCGAGTGCCTACCATACCTTTATTGCACTTTTTTTTCATGGATGAACATAGCGTCAACAAACTTTCTATGTTTGAAAAACTTAGCATTAACTCATGGGTTCCCGATAGGATTTAGTAATAGTAAGAGAGAGAAGAATCGATGATCTGAGATGCCATACCACTAACCCAATTTATATCTTTAACTCTAGAAAAAATATTTTAAAAAAAACATTATCACTAAATACAATTTTTTCAATTTCATCAAGATAAATTTTACAATGTAAATGAAATATTTTTAATTTAACCACCAAAGGAGTGATCATGCATACCTAGATGCTCTTGATTAAATTGATTTGGTTCCTCTATGTAAGATTTAACAATGCTCTCATAAATAACTACATAGACATGATATTAAATTTCATTTAAACTTTAGTCTTCCAGAAGAGTTCCAATATGATACACACTTCACTCTTCTAAGAGTGTTCATATATATGAACACCTTTGAAACAGTGAAATCTATAATAAAATTTAATTAATATTGTGTATATGTAGTTATTTATAAGGCATTGTTATATATATAAAGTTTAGTATCTTGATATTATAAATTTCAACAAATAAACATTTTAAACTATAAGAAGGAAAACCAAACTGCAGCGCACCTTTTCAGCTACCATGGCTTAATCGCTCTTAAAAGGAAACTTTAACACCACTTGGTACATAACTCATACAGGTATTATATAATCCACATGCATTTAAACAAATAAACACATTCTACACAGTGTATTCTTATGATTTACTGCCATAATTAACAATCAATAGCGTTTCATACTAATTCATATACACATGGAAATCATATATTGGAAATCATGATATGTTAAAAGATACGTATATGATTTCCATAATAATGATATACGTATATGATTTCCATAATAATGATAAAATATAATCAGATACATATCTTTTAACAGTGGTAGAATCCACCAACCAAGTGCAGGCCTTCCACGAACCTCCCAGTCTTAGACCACACTACTCATTAGCTCAGCAGTGGGTCACCCCCGAGCTGGGACTAAGCTCCACCCCGAGACAAGGAATCCTAGGTTAGGCTGAGGATACAGGGAAAACACCACACAACCACAGGAAGGGATTCTCTCCCAGGAACCACCCACACTCACTGCCCACAAACCCTCATTCCCCACATGCCTATTCCACCCCAGGAGTATACACCTTCTATGTCACCTGGACAGTCCTTCGACTGCTAACCTCCCTTGCCTTGGATTACAGCAACAGACCGGACCGTAAGTCTCTGGGCTCTATGGCAGCTACAAGGTTCCTTCCACGAGTTCTCTCCTTCCTCTCCACACTCTCTTGCATGGAGAGAATCGCTCACAGGTCAACAAACCTCCCACACAGTCCAACATTGTGTGGCCACACCACCAATGGAAAAACAAACATGGCTTTTTCCAGAGGCTCAGCAATGGAAAAATGGCTCAGGGTCACGGCTTCGAGACAGAGATATCACACACAGGCTCGATCTCAGGCAGTGGATGCACACGGATTCTCCAGACACAACACGGGCTTTTCCCATTCAAACAAAGGTGAAACCAACTCTTTCAAAATCCATCATAGGCTTCTAGTTCAGTATGGAGGTATACACGGGTTTTTTTTCAGTTCAGAAGGTGTACGAGGTTTTTCTACAGAGCTCGAGTCAGTCGTACTGCTCAGAGCCTGTACACCCTCAGGAAGTTCTCTCGAATTAGAGAGTGAACCCCCCTCATGGTCCACCCAATCTGTTTTATTCGCATGCACCAGGGTCGACACTTGTCGCCTTGGAGACTGCACGCGTTCCACCAGCACACATCACCTTCCCTTGGTCAGGAACTTAGGATAAAAAATATAAATGGCACATGTTCTATTGGAATAATAATAAAATATTATTCCTA
>SNQJ01S0001674.1:141308-160818 GCA_010110895.2 Picea sitchensis | reverse complement strand
TTATAATATCAAGATACTAAGCTTATGTTAAACCCATCATTGACAAGCGTAGAAATTTTGGTTGGTTAATTCATATTGAACATATTTGGTTTAACATTTTTACTAAATTAAGTAGTATTCAATTCAATTTGTTATGGTTAAAAATTACGGACAATGAACTCATATTTTTGTCCCAAATTGTGTTACATTCTAAATTATTTTATATATATACATAGTTTTCCTTCTTATAGTTTAAAATGTTTATTTATTGACATTTATAATATCAAGATACTAAGCTTATGTTTAACCCATCACTGACAAGCATAGAAATTTTGGTTGGTTAATTCATATTGAACATATTTGGTTTAACATTTTTACTAAATTAAGTAGTATTCAATTCAATTTGTTCTAGTTAAAAATTACGGAAAATGAACTCATATTTTTGTCCCAAATTGTGTTACATTCTAAATTATTTTCAATTAGTTGACTAAGACACCTTTTCTACAATTTAAAAAAAATATAAAAATTATATTATTTGGTAACTTTTAACTAATCAGAAAAACATTATTCTATATCCATTGATTAATGTTTTTAACGAAATAAGATATATGATAGAATTGGGTAAGATGTAATTTAACTCTATTTGAATAAGAAAATATAGTAGACTTTGATGAGCTTAAATATGCCTAAATTCTACTCCGTGCACCAATTGTGCACCAATTGACTAAGTTGGAACTACCTTTAATTATCTAATTAACCTATTTAGTAAACTCTGAAGTTGATCCTCAACTTAATGTTTCAATGAAAACATTAGCAATCAACATATATTCCATTCCAAATAAAGTGATCCCAAGCGTTGAAGACAAGTAATCCAAAAATTCTCACTACAAAAGTAACATAATTTCACATAAGTAAATCTAATCTTATCTTCCCATAATGGTAGGATTTTCCTATGAATCCAACACTCCTATTATTGTGATTTCACATAACTAAATTTAATCTTATTTTTCCTACTATTATGATTTAACATAACTAAATCTAATCTTATAATCTCATAATGGTAGGATTTTTCTATAAATCCAACACTTCTACGTATATTTCCTACTATTATGATTTCGCATAACTAAATCTAATCTTATCTTCCCATAATTGTAGGATTTTCCTATGAATCCAACACTCCTATTATAATAAAAAAAATTAAAGTAAAATCATAATAGTAAGATAATACCTGAAACAATATTAATAATAAAAAATACATCATTATGGGAGACCTTCTCTTATCTATGGTCTATGATGAGAGTACCACATTCTCATGTTAACACAACAATTCAAACAACTTAATCTATTAATTATCGGTGTCAAAGAAGTTCAACCTGAGAAACCAATTCTTTGAAACTGTTCACATTGGTTTTAAATGCTTCCAAGCACAAATTTATATTGTAATGGACTAGAACCGACAAGAAACCTTAGATACAATATAAACCTATTCATGTCAGTACGTTTATTTAAAACTATCGATTTGAGTATTGTAGGAGATGCAATTATCTATGAATAACGTGACTTCATTAACGACGGTTTGAGTATCCCAATTATCCTGCCTTTCTACGACTCCCTGTTTCTCATTAAAAATTTCAACCAAAACTTTAGACTAATCATTTAAATATATATATAAAACACACAGAACACACCAAGTCAATAACTTAAATCATTATCAAATAAAAGTGAAATAACATGTATTATTACAAGTTATTTTTTTTATTCATTTTCAAAATAAATAAATAAATAAATTCATTTTATCAAATAATTATATTTTATAATTGAAATTTAAAAACTATTTATTTTACTTTGTGTAAAGATAAAGTGCTAATATACATTAAAATATTTTTTTGATTAGTTTTCAAAATAAATAAATAAGAAAAATCATTTCTTCACATAATTACATCTTACAATTGAAACCTATAAACTGTATATCTATTTTACTTTCTATAAAGATAAAGAACAAAAAATTATTTGATGGAAGGGATAACATTAGATTTAAAAATAATGAAACTAAAATTAATGACTTCCACCATGTCTGTAAAAAAAAATTGCTAACAAATATTAAAATATTGTTAAAATGTAAATATCTATATGATAGAATCTAATATGACAGTAGCTTTATATATATATGAAATTAAAATATTTACATATTCATATCCTATTCTAATTCAAATCACAATAATACCATAGTTTGCTTTTAATAATAATAAAAAAAAAGAGTGAAAAATCAATTTAATTCCTGTCACACTAATACCATTGTTTACTTTTAATAAGAATACATTAAAATTATAGTGGAGAATCATTCTAATTCATGTGACACTAATATCATAGTTTGCTTTTAATAATAATAAAAATAATAATAGAAAATCTAAATGATATAAGTGAAATAAAATTTATTAAATTTTTAATAAATTAAATCAAATTCCTTACTTCTTAAGGAAAAGATAACCAAAGGATTTATCAATTTAGCTTCTATATTTAAAACTTCAATATAGAACCATTGAAACAATAAAACAATAGAGAATTTAATTTATACAAACCAAGTGATAACACTTATAACAGGTTTGCATAAAAAGTTGTATGTCTCTATGGAAGCCGAATGCTGCCATAGCGGTCAATAACTACGGGCGGCCAAAAATTTAATTGCCAGATAGGAGAAAGTACCTTTGATTAGACAGTAGTCGAGGAATCAGCAATCGAGGGAGAAAGAACGGCAGGGGAAAGATGGCTTAGCTGGTGGCTTAACTTATTTAAAATTTTGCACCTGCAGAATATATAGAAGGATGGAAGATTGTCCCTAGTCAAATTACATTAATTGTATAATTAATTTTAAACATTTAACGAAAAATTGTATTAATTGAAAATTGTATTAATTTTAAATATTAAATTAAATGAAAATTATAATAATATTTTAAATATATTATAAATATATTAATAAGTAAAAATAAAAAAAATAAGTTTTTATATAATATTGAAATATATATATAATTATTTTTAATATTAAACATTATATTTTGCATATAAATTTAAAAATTAAAAAAAAAATTAATATAAAGTTGAAGACAAACTTATTACCCTTGGTAAGCACTAATAAGTAGGAATAAGAAATAGTAAATAAATATATGAATTAATTAGTTGTGAGTTCAGGATGTAAGGTAGTAGGAATAGATGGAATTAAGGAATAGTAAGTAAATATATGAATTGATTAGGTGTGAGTTCAGGATGTAAGGGAGTAGGAATAGATGGAATTACAGATATGAATCATGAAAGTAGATTTAAAAAAGAAATTATAATAATCCTAAACTTTAAAATTTTATAATAATAATGTAGTTGGCCAAATTTAAACAACGAGATGCAAAACTATAACTAAAGACGCGACCCGTCTCCGAGAGTCACTTCTCCTTCAAAACGATATCTATTTCGATCAGCTCCTCCCTGCACATGCATCAACGAAGTTGCGCACGACATAAGTACCTCTCTCTAGATTTAATTCTGATCGGAAAATTCAACTGTTCATAATCCCATCCTGTATTCCACTGGGGAGACTCGAATTCAATGCAATAAACGGGGCGTTTTCTACCAGGTGATTTATTCAGATCATGGGTACGAGAAAAAGACCCGTGAGTAAGGAGGAACATTCTGACAGGAAGAAACAAAAGCTCACAGAAATCAAGAAACAGGAAGCCATAGAATGGCAGGAGAATTGGGATACTCAAACCGTCGTTAATGAAGTCCCACTTCGCGCAATGTTAGCTGAAATCGGTGCGAAAAAAGGTATAGAGAACGTAACGGACGACGCCGTGCTCTGCATGGCGTTGGCTATTCAGAAACGTTTACTACACATAGTGACAGAATTGATCAGACTCTCCAAACTGCGACGTGCTGTTTCGAAGCCTGCGAGTGACAAAATAATTATTACATCGGACGTCGCATCCCAGGTTCGGGAGATTATAAGAAGAGATGCGGAGGAATTGAAGAAAAGGCGGGAAGAGGAGGCACGGGAGCGAAGGGAGAAAGAAGAGCTTGCGAAAAATCCCCCGGAGACGACAGTAGATATATGTCAGAGGATGGGTGGAAACGACATGCTCTTGGAATGGATGTCTATGGCTGGACAATCTAAACCAACTGATGGCGAGGACACCGCAAAAACATCAGTGTTCGAGAGATTAAAGTCTGAGAGATTAAAGTTTGCAAATGATAAGAAGAGAGCCCGTCGTGCCGCTGCGAGAACACGAGTTAAAAATGACGAGAAAAAAGCAACGTCCACTATAACTTTTAGGGACGTAATTGCCTATCTGGAACGTGATCCAAATTTGTCGAAGTCCACGTTATTGTATTGCTTGTACCAGAGATCAAATCATGGGAATAGAAAGACAATACCCAATTTGGCTGCATGAAGAACTCTGTTGAATTGCCCTGGCTTTTTGCATGTGAACTGCGATAATTACGTTTTGCGCCTTGGAGATGCAGCTCCAGAATTGCTGGATAAAATTGACATTTATTTTTGAATTAGTCATTGCCCGGACACTACCAATAGTGTATAAATTTGTGTAAATTTTTTACGACCAATTTGTTCTTAAAGTTTTTCCATGACTTTTCACTTAAAGTTGTGAGTTAAAGTTTTTCTCACTTAAAGTTGTGAGTTTGTGGATGTTGGGTAGTCTGTGTTATAATATTTATTTGTAATTTATGTACTAGCACAGTCATATAATTGTGGTTGATCAACGTTGAAAGGTTGATAAGATGAAAAAAATCCTTAAAATAATATATTAAATTTTATTATTGATTAACAAATAAACAATTGAGCTTCATTTATTTGGTGTTAATATTTTAATTTATGTTAATCACTTAAGTGGCAATCAGTTAACTATCAGAGTAATTTTTAAATATGATTAGTTAAATGTACACATAAACGGATGTCTTTATAATAACTAGGAAGTTAATGATNAGGTTGATAAGATGAAAAAAATCCTTAAAATAATATATTAAATTTTATTATTGATTAACAAATAAACAATTGAGCTTCATTTATTTGGTGTTAATATTTTAATTTATGTTAATCACTTAAGTGGCAATCAGTTAACTATCAGAATAATTTTTAAATATGATTAGGTAAATGTACACATAAACGGATGTCTTTATAATAACTAGGAAGTTAATGATTGAAATCACAGCCATTTATTTTGTGTGACTACTAAGAATATTCCAGCCATATTTAATCCTGTCCATGGAAAAGTTATTAAGCACTAAACCCCTATTAAATCTGCCCATTATCAATAGGTGTACACCTTTCTGCCTAAATATATTATGCATGTAAGTTGCAACATCTATATGTTATAGAATTTCTATATTATATATGGATTTTGTTATAGTATTTATAACTTGTATTATGTATATTTAAAAAGAATATTATTTAAATTTCGGAAATTATTATTATATTATAATATATATTGTAATATAATCTTAATGTGCGTCTATACAGCAGTAAGAGTAAATCTGGGTGAATATGTATATAAATTGTTTATATATGAGTAAAAAATTGGGATTTATAGCAAAAGAATTTTTTATAAAAAAGAGGACTTGGATGAAACAAACGAATGCAAGAAGAAAATAATAGCTAAGTTAGAAGATTTGGAAATAGCAAGAGGGATTGCTGAAACCTTAACCCTTGGTTAAGGTAAAACTTGGAGCAAATTGCTTAAGGTAAAACTTGGAGCAAATTAATGAAAAGGAAAAATACTTGGAGGAAGGATCACGTTTTAACTACATGTAAATTAGTGAAGAAAAAGTTGGAAATTTCAGAAAAGTAAAAGAAACTGGTTGTTTTAAGGAATCTAATGTACATGATAATGAGAAGTATGAATGCAATAAGACCTCACAAAAGATTAGGTTGATAGTGAAGAATATGATTAATTTGAAGATCCATTCAAAAGATTAGGTTGATAGTGAAGAATATGATTAATTTGAAGATCCATTTAATAAAATAAAAATGAAGAAAGTGATGGGTTTAGTGATAATAAAATCACCATGTGTATACCAGAAGAGGGAAAACTCTTGGATGATGTTTCATGGGGAAATTCAAGTTCTATGATGTATTGTGATGTTATTTTGCAAATTTGATGCAGATTTTAAAGAAGATAATGATTATATTGAACACATTGATGATAAAGCAAAGAATGAGAGGGATCATAGGACGACACGTCCATGGACTTAAGAAAAAATTGATTTATGAAGACTTTGAAGATTTGGGTAGCATTCTTGATGTTCTGAATGAAACAAAAGAACAAGAAGTTGAAAAATATTTTGTATAAGAGTTTACATATGACAAAGATGCTTTGAAAGAGGATATCGGGAAAATTTGTATAAGAGTTTACAGATGACAAAGATGCTTTGAAGGAGGATACCGGGAAAAGCGATGATCCAGTGAAAGAAATTGAATTTCAATTAATATTTGATAAAGAAGAATTTGTTGATCAGGATAAAATGATTAGGGTTACCCAAGAAAGCAACCAATCGATGCTTGCAAACAAAAAAAAATCACGAATCTATGATTGCAACAATTGAAGTTGAAGTTGAGCAATCTGTAGTAATTATGAAGGCTACAGGAAAAACTAAGCAGATTGAGGACTAAATAGTTTTAAAGGATGTGGAAGTAGAGGGCAGATTGAGGACTAAATAGTTTTAAAGGATGTGGAAGTAGAGGGCACATACGCAGATAATGCCCTTAGCAATTGAGATGAAGAAAACAACGCGGTCCAAGAGAAGCATAAAAATAATCATGAAAGAGGGGAAGGAATTCATAAGGATGAGGAAGAAAGGAACAAAAGAAGAAGAATAGAAACAAGGATGAGGAAGAAAAGATAGATGAAAAAGGAAATTTTGAAGGAGGTGACAAAAATCTTAGTTGTTTTTAAATGTTAAAACTAATGGGTGTTTTTAGGTGTATTTAAGAGAGCTATTGTCTCTGAAAATATCAGAGCCAGCAATGCTCTTTTTTTTTTTCTTTTCTGTTTATGTTTATGGTTTTCTTTGCGTCCTTTTGTTGTTGGTGAAAAAAAATATACAGAGGGTTGAGGTTGCATCTGCATCAGAAATTACAAGAAACCAAGATTGTGCAACTTAACATAAACCATTTCCTTCTTAGCTCTATAAAGCTGGGAGATATTCGGAAGGGATAATATAACTATAGGAAAGCTAACACATTCTTACATTTAAAAGATAATTAAATATGATTTTAAGAAAACGATTATGAAGTATGATTTGTCTACATCTGTCTCAATAATAATCTTATTAGAGATAAAAGCCATAGCATGCAATCTAATAGAGCCACAAACTATTTGGTCACATGATATGACGAGCTTAAACAATAAATGAATTGTGATAACCTGACTTTAGTATCGATTAGAATAAATTCTCAGTGATGGCATTCTAGTCCCTGAGTCAGAATGAACCATAGCATTAAAACAAGCAAAGACAAGAGTATCCAACCCCTTAGTTATTTATCTAGTACCACTAGCCGTAGATTCAGTTGGTTCTGTAGTATATATGGTTATAGAGGTTTTGGAAACACCTCCTTATTATTATTAGAGCAATAAAATTAGCACCAAGAGCAAGAATTGGTCCTGGAGAAGTTGATCCAGCAGCAGCCCCAATAGGTTCTCCAGAAGTCGATCCAACAATAATGACATGAGGATCATGGAAATTCTAGTTGATCCAGGCTGAACATGCAAGTATAAATACAAAAGCCCACCCACCAAGATGTGGAGGACAAGCAATCCATGATACAGCAAGCGCAGGATATGTAATCCATGTGGGCCGCTGTTTAGAGGTGTCAGATATTTTGATATTCTTTGAACATTTCGAAAACACACATATTCATTTCAGAATTTCTATGAAATAAAAAGACTAAATGATTATAAGTCAATCAAACCAAATGTTTGCAAAACACATTAGGTTAAATGGCCATGAAAAAATGGAATAATATGCCGCAGAGATATCCAAGTATTTCGATACTATATCGTCTGCCTTGTTTTATTGCTTAATTGCTCCTTGCAAAAAGATTGTTCCCATATATAAAATGTCATAATAATAAAATTAGCAATATCCATTATTATTGGAAGGAAATAACATGGAAGGAAATGTTATTTATGATGATAGTCGGAGTTAACATGATTTCATTCTCAATATACATTTAAAATGCACATATATAAATTACAAACAAAACATGTATGATTTCGTTCTTAATACACGTAAATACATGCAGAAGACACATGTATAGATTAGAAATGAAACATAACAGCCACCGTAAAGATTTGATCCATAACGAACAGTATTTTCTCTTGCTACTGCATTCATTCTACGAATAGGACTACATGAGTTTGAGTGGACTACATGTTTTAGACAGTATATTGTTACATATTATTGAATGTAAAAGACCAAATCAAAGCTAGGACAAGCTGAATTCATTATTTGGCAAAGTCAATGAATTCCAAGCCTTGTAATTGGAAGCTGAATTGCAATCACTGGTAATTGATGAATATTAGGTTACCCCTAACATAGATAAAAGATTGTGGAAAACAAAAAACAAATGACATAGTGAAATTTTCATAATTTTGTCTAATCTCAAAGGCCATTTTCAAGTCTTTTCTTTTACCCTTTATTCCACTATGTATGCACTTGGCACTAGACTTAAATTCCATCTTTTATTCCACTATGTATGCACTTGCCCTAGACTTTAAAATTCCATCTTTTGAGCTTTTTTATGATCATATTACAAGGGAATAATATAAGCTTAGGGAATAATCTACGTTTAAAATTCCATCTTTTGAGCTTTTTTATGATTATATTATAAATGAATAGTCTAAGCTTAGGGAATAATCTAAGGTTATGCAGTTAGATTTTCTTTCAGGATTTAAGAATCAAATTTTTATAGTTCAAACCTCAAAAGATAAGTATAAAACTCTGCACAAATAGAACATTGATCCTACTTAAGATGGTAAGTCTACCTTTAAGACTTAACATAAATCAAAACCTTTAGCTTCCCCATCTTACAAGTCTAGTGAATCTTTGGCCGTGACAAAGAAGATGTCAAACTTGTAATCCATAATTTTTGTGCCCTACTTAGGCATCAAAATTCCAAATGCTAAAAAAAACTAGAAGCATTAAACAAATTCATTTAGAAGCATTAAACAAAGTCAGGAAGTAACACAAAATTTCAATGCCTAAACCTTTTTGAACTAGTAAAGGGGCACACAATTTTTGGTAAAGTTTTATATGCATCTTTAGATACTTAAATATTTGATTATGACTATTTACATCATATGAATCATTAGTATAAGATACTTCCACATTTTATAGTAGAGACTATTCATAGATTGAAGTTTCACGATCAAGCATTGTGCAATTAGGCGATGGTTGCATCAATAATGTTCTTCTTATTTTTGAAATTTTTATCAATTTATTATTAATTTATCACATCTATCACTCTAGTTATGGGAAGACAATAGTTTTTTATCCTCGTGATGTAGTTATTATAGAACTATACAATCCATAAATTGTTGTTGTTTATGGGAGAGTTGATGCAGTCATTAGAGAACTATACAATCCATAAATTATTGTTGTTTATGGGAGAGTTGATCATAATTTTTTGTTGTATAAGTTTATTTGGTTTGAGCCTTCTTCAAGTTCTTCATTATTTTAGATTTTGATTCTTTGAGTAGACTTTGGCATGAAAGATTTGGACATATGAACTATACATATTTGTAGCACTAATGGAGTTTGTCAAGGCTGTATTCTTAGCAAAGAGCATTAGGGTCCCTTTTCTAAGGTAAATCCTTGATTTTTATCAAACCTATTGAGTTGGTACATAAAGATTTCATGTAATTTCCAACTTATTCATTTTTAGGGGATAAGTATGCACTCACTTTTATTAATGAATTCTTATTTTAATAATGGGTGTACTTTCTTTTTTCTCTGTTGCTTTCTTTAGACCTTCAAAGTTTAGTTTTTGTTGAGAAGTAATTCTCTCTCTTAAAAAAAATATGCATAGATAAAGAGGAACTATGTCAATCAAGAAATCAAATATTTTTTTTTGTAGAAAACATGAAATTCAATATCACTCTATTCTCTAAACCCCTCGGTAATATGGCCCCTCGGTAATATGGTGTCGTTGAAAAACAAAATGACATTGAAAGAGTGTCAAATTACATGATTCACTGCAAGAACATGCCATCTTCTAAGTTGACGTAGTGAATTGTGAAACTTTCATTAAAAATCACATGCCTAATAGGGATGTGTTGAATATGATGTCAGGGGAATCTTGGACACATGTTAATTGAAGAAATCGTGCACATAACGGGAACATACGGGAACATAAGAGATTGAAGAGGTCCACTCCAAGTTGAAGCGAGCATTTTTGAGAGGACCAAGGTTAGTGGGATGGTGAACTCACATTAACCGTCGTTGAACATTGAATCCAATTTTCTCTTTTTTACTTGGAACCCATCGACTTATAAACACCATAAGCATAAGGTGGAAACGGCATAATATACAATAATATTGGGTTTTAAATAGGGTTTCAAAACTTTTTCTATAGCAATGTGAATTTTTCTATCCACAACGTTTAGAATAAACAAGTTGGGCCTAGCAGTGATATCTTCTCTACCTTCACAGAAAGTTGAGTTCACGATATATATTGAAATTGGATCAATCTATTTTTTTCGATCATATAGAGGATTAATTGATTGTCTTGTTCCTTTTAGAGTATTTAATAGGAAAGCATGGTTTTAATTCCATTTAAAAAGTGAAAATTTATGGAGAAGAGGAGCCAAACAATGATTAATGATTTTTGGTGGATACTTTTGGTTTAAAGTCTACACCTGAATGCTAAAGGGAAGAGGTATGCCATCTCAAATTTGGAATGGTTGTTTTTTTATAAGTTGGTTTAATTGGCTAGTTAGAGGATGAGTTTTTAGAGATGAGATTCTAGTTGTACTAGCCAATTTGTATGAAGGTAGGTTCTCCTTTTCTAATTGTATGCATATTAATGGAAAATTAGGGATATGAAAGACAAAAAAAAGAGACAACATCCAACAATGCAATGAATTGCTTCTATGTGAGAATAACGGCTTAAAATAATATCTTAAGACTTAGACAAATGTTTAGATACAAATCATCCAACAGGTTTCCAAAGAGTTTATCTTGTCACTAAAACAATAATTGTATAACATGTTGCATATTCAATAAAAAGTTAAACTAAAACAATAATTGAAAGAATAAGGAAATGTGCATTGCACACATTACAAAATTTGCATCCAAGAAAATATTAAAACACATACAGATTTGAGTAAGGAAACACAACTGTCATCAACATATATTCATCAGGTAGAGAACTTTACAATCATATGAGAAGGTCCAACCATTCTCATAATTCCTATTTTTCACCAAAAACTCAACCTTTCAACAATACCAAAACTGTGTATTTATCAATGTTGTAGAGGATTTTGACCCTCTTTAAAACTGAAGCTTAAAACTTTCATGACAATTAAATAACTGGATTAACATTCCTTCTCTACAACATAGATACACCTCTTTAACTTTAGTGCATTTAATGGAAATACCATTCAAGACACTCTTTAACTTATTGTCAACAAAAATGTGGATCATATCACACAAAAATGATCACTTATTGTGTTATGACACTCTTGTCTCGAGATTTGAATAACTAGACATATATAAGTGAAAAATACTTCTAATGTCTAAAATGGAGTGCAAAAACCCTTAACAAAAATAATGTGACAGATGGAAGTGATCGAAACTTTGCCTTGATACCCATGTGTAATTCCAGTTGGAGTCTAACTAGTAGATAACTTGATGTGTTGGAAGCTTCCTTGAACTCTTCCTCCTTATGAGCAATAGTCCACCTCATATGATCTCCTTCAACAAAAAGCATGTATTCTGATGTTTTCTTTGCAATTTATGATACTTTTTCTGCAACTTGGAATGTTGCTTCTCCAATTCATGATTTTTTTGTCGCAAAGTTTGAATTTGTATCTCCAATGTTCACACTTGGTGATTGTCGCTTACAACTTATTCAGTTTCTTCTTTTAGTTTGAGGAGGACCTTCTTCTTGCCTTTCTCTTTCAATATTTTCTCTTAATCCATCATGGCTTCATTGTGATCATTCAACATTCTTCTTCTCATGGACCTCATTTCATACCTATGTGTTATTTCAAGTCCTCTTATATGGGATTCCTTCATATGCTCATGCACTTATGATATGTTGGCTTTAATTTTGGGTTTGATGTCCTCTAAATGTTTCTTAGAGGGTACCTCTACATGTGGGGAGATTCCATCAAAATCCTTCTCAGGATCTGGGCCAAAGTCCCCTGCATCTTGTTGTAAGCTTCAATTTGTAGGGTATTCTGTTTTGACAGTTGGAAGTTGCACTCTTGAAGCTTCACCCTTGCAGAATTCCAATTTTCCTTTATCTCTTGTCATCTTTTTCAGTGTATGGAAAACCATTTATTCGATGCTAGAAAATTCAGGGTTTTCATCATCTTCAATCACAATTGGTTGGGGGTCTCTTAATGATCGATTAAAAAGAGCCTTGGAGTTCAGTCTCAATTGGTTTGTAATTATGGTTTTGTTTTTTGGTTTGGTGGGAATCCCAATGCTTTGGTTCCCTTTCCTTTTATTTATTTGCTTAGCTTCAGGGATTCCTTGAGTAAGGTTTCCACACAGATACAATATTCTCTAGATATTTATGCTTTGTGCTATTTTGTTTCATTTTCCCTCTCATTTTGGAAAACTTACCCTACTTTTTGGTGGGATTTACCTGTGTATCTTCAAGATTTATAGGTAACAAAGGACTCTCTGGAATATCATGTGTTCTCTTATATATACTAAAACAGATGTTACCTTTATTTTCCCTTCGTTTTGCAATGGAGGACCTCAACTACATTCGAGGGTTTCCTCTTTCATTATGGTCATTGACCTATTTACACTCGATGGGGTACCTTTAGTTTGGGAGGCCTTTTCTTGTTTGTTGGTTGTTGTGATACCTTCGATGAGATACCATCTTTGGGAGAAACCTTATCCTCTGTTCCATCCTCATCTCCTTTATCATCAATCTTTGTATCAAGTTTCTTTTCTTGCTCTTGTAAACCCAAAGATCACATAAAGTAATCCCAAGACATTTCAATTTATTCCAAGGAGAAGAGCACCAAGATTTTGATCAAAACCTAATGATACAAGATTCTATGGGTAGATTCAGGATGGACATGAACCCTTCTATCCATTTTAGTGAGGATTTTGAGCAAATAAAAGGACAAATTCAACTCTTTATCACCGCTCAGGTGCATGTGGTAACAATGTGTGCTCGTGATTCGACCCTCACCTGTAATGTATCATTGAACAATAGTGAGAGGAATCTTCCACTCTTCTTGTATCCACATGAAAAGAATCCCCTGGCTCCAGTCAGAGTTCTGGTGCTCTCTCACAAAAAATTTGTTACAAAGTTGAGGGTCTACCTTTCCATTTTTAAACTACCTTTCCCTACAGACTGGGAGAGTGCATGATAGAATTATATGTAACATGAATACAAGTGTCCCCAAGCCAAGTTTGAAACCCGTAAAATTTCTTTGAAAATTCCATGGAAAAACCTATGTTGTATCCCTCGAAGAAGCAAATGAAGTCATACCACTCTGCCTTGATAAATAAGTCTTTGAGTTCTGGGAAAAATTCAAACATCTTGATCCCCTATGGCTTGAGTATGTTCAGTTGCCATCAGTATCGAGGAGATACCATGTTGCATTGATCACCTGAGAGGACAAATTATCTTGAACCTTAATATGATGAGACTGCAGAGAACGATTTGATCGTGACCTTAATTTTGATGAAGTTTCACCTGAAACTATAATTCTCTAAAACCTCTTATGATGATGACAATTGCAGGTGAAGTTCACACTATCTAAACATGACCTTAACATGAGCTATCTGATGATGAACTCATAAATGACTTTTGTGTACCGGGTTTCTCATGATCATGCATGCACATGCAGGCGCGAACACTGCACTTTTTAAATATTTGAAATTATTTCTTAATGTTAAAAGAGATTAAACATCGCGCTTTTACCTTGTTTTCAAAAACAAGCCTGTTCTTGCAATCAACGTTTTTTTTTTTAACCGAAAAGGCCTCACTAGCCTGCTATAATCTTAATAAAGTATTCCAAGGTGACAACATGTTGTTAACCCAAACCATACATGCAACAATATTTCAAGAAATAAATAAATGGTGCAAAAATAATAGAAGGGAAAAATAATTCAAGATGTCTCATAAATCATGGAGGAGCATTAAAACAAAAAATTAGGATTAAGAGGATGTATAGGTGAATGAAGGGGAAGGGGAAGGTTGTAGACCTAATTTCCAAAATTGGCTCTAACCAGGGATAAAACTTCCCTATGAGGTGCTAAGAATAGTAGATCAGGTTCCTTACTTCTCCAAACTTGTTGTAACTTACCTATGTTTCTATCTGACATCCATGCTCTCTATCTTTATTCAAACTGAAACTTGAAACTACCACTATGCCCCATTTCCTTTGTTGGGCTATGGATTCTTTATTCGAACAACTATCAAATCAAAATGAAAATTAAAAACAACTATAGTACAAGATGAAGCACCCCAGGTCGTTTAAATGAAATAATGTTTCATGAAGTGCCCATTGACTGGGCCTCCAAAGATCTCAATATCATCTAGATTTTGTAATATGAATGTATTATTATCTAGAACCTTGACCACCTTGAATGGACCAAACCAAAGATTATCAAACTTACCATGCTTAGGTTTGTCGTCCCTCCTAGCATACCATCTAAAGACCAAGTCTCCTTCTTGAAAGATCTCATTTTCGGTTTTTTTGTCAAAGGAAGCCTCAAATTTACTCTCATATGCATTAGTCCTTTGATTTAATACTTATCTCTTCTGATGGACTTCAATGATATGATAAATGTTTCTCTGGATTACATTGGGTTCCTCAACTTCTTCTTGTAGAAAATTTAAAACTGGTAGGCCAAGGTGAGTAGGAAAGACAACATCTACCCCGTAAACTAGCTGGAATGGTGAGGTTCCCAATGATTTCTTGGTGCTGATTTTTTCATCCCACAAGGAATATTTAAGCTTTGAGTCCAAATACTTTTTTTTCCAAGAACTTCTTGATGATCCTGATGAGATTCTTGTTTGATGATTCATCCAACTTGTTTCCCTGTGGGTAATAGGGTGTAGAATGTGTTAAGACAATGTTGAAACTACCACACAAGTCAATCATGGCGTTGGAATTTAATGCTTGGGAATTATCTGTTACTAACTTCCTGGGGCAACCAAACCTGACAAATATGTTTGTTTCCAAGAAATTAATGATCACCTTGTCAATATAATTTCTTTTGGGTATTGATTCAATCCACTTAGTGAAGTAGTCAGTGGCAGTGAGGATCCACTTATGTTGTCCACTATTGGTTGTGTTTATCTCACCAATAAAGCCTAGTCCCCATTGCTGAAAGGGACCACTGACAGTAATTTGCTTTAGGGGAAATGAAAGTAATTTATCTTTTCTAGTGAATTTTTGACATTCTTCACAAGCTTTGACTATGGAAAACACATCAGTGAAGATGGTGGGATAGTAGTATCCTACCCTCAAGATATTAAGGGTTGCATCCTTCCAATGTTTGTTTCCTCCACATACCCCTTTGTGCATGTTTTTATGACCTATTTAGACTCATCCTCATCCAGACATTTGAACAAAATTCTAGCAGGATCTCTCCAATATAAATTTTGGTTTATGATGCAAAGTTTTACAGATTTCAATCTAATAGACCTAACCTTTGGTTTTTCCATTTCATGTGGAGCTTCTAGGTACAAAAAAAAGTACACAACATTCTTATACTAGGGTGAAAAAGAGTAATGCTCAAATACCTGTATGTTGTCCTTTTCAACATGCATCATGGAGGCATCTAATTGGGTGAAAGTATGGTGTAACTCCAGTGCTTTATAGCTTGAACCTAATAATATTTTTTCAAGGCATTTCCCTTTAATCAACTTGGTTGGCTTGATGTGCATGTCATATTCTATCACAATCCATTTTCCCCTCTTCCCATCAGTGTCTGGTTGCACCGCAATTTCCTTCACATTGTTGCTAGGAACATAGGCTATTATGTTGGACTACCTAGCATACACCCTGAAGGCCTTAAAATCTTTGACCAATGCATATGCCTTATTCTCCAATATATAACATTTTATTTCAGCATCGCAAAGCTCTTTAACGGATAAGTAAATAGGTTGTTCATGCCCTTGTTCATTATTTTGCAACAATAGTTTCCTCCGAGGAAAATGATAACATGAGGAATTCCTTGTAATAGTCCGAACTAGCCAGCATAGGGGCTTCAACCAAAGCCTTCTTGATCACATGAAAGGATGATTTGGCCTATTATGACCATTTGGTATCAACATCTGTCTTCATCATGTAGTAATATATTTTATGATTTCAGCAAAATTTGGCACAAAGCGCCTTAAAATTTTTATCTTTCCTATGAAAGATTCGATAGACTTCTTATTCCTAGCGATGCAAATTTTCTGGATAACATCAAATCTATTTGGGTCCATTTTAATTTCCCCTGCTAATATAATGTGGCATAGGATTCTTCCTTCTAACACTGAAAAAATGAGACTTTTTGGAATTCCAAGAGATTCCATACCTTTTGCATTTTTGAAAAAATTGTTGCAGGTGTTGTAGATTCTTATCATCAAATTTAGAGAGATGGTGATGTCATGTAGGTATATTACCATGAATTTTTCCTTTTCACCCATGAATGTAATGTTCATGGCCCTCTAAAAGGTCGCCCCTACATTCATCATACTGAATGGGATTTTTTCATACATGAATGTGCCCCATGGGGTGGTGAAGGTCATTTTCTATTTATCTTCTTCAAGAAATGTTACCTGGTTATAACCTGAATATCCATCCAACATGGATATTCTTTGGGAGAAATATGGTCCATCTTGGGAAAAGGATAGTTTTATTTTAGAGAGAATTTATTCAGGTTCCTGAAGTCAACACAGAAGCGTATCTCTCCACTTTTATTTCTAACAGGCACCAGGTTGGCCACTCAATCCGAATACCTCAAGGGAACAATGATTTTGGCATCAAGAATTCATTTAAATTCTTCCTAAATAAAATACATTAGAATGGGGTTTAATTTCCTACTTTGCTTTCTGAATGGATCTGAGCCTACCTTTAGGGGGATCTTGTGTTGAATAATGTCAGTATCAAAGGTCCTCAAGTCCTTGTAAGACTATGAAAAAATATCAGAAAATTGTTTCATGAGACTGGAATACCTGATTCTTTGTTTCTCTGTCATTGTCTTGGATATTTCAACAACTTTGGGATTTGCAGTTGTCCCAATGTTGCAGTCCACTACTTTGTGTTCTTGATTTTTAATGGAAACTTTCTTGGAGAGATCATTGTTTTCAAGCAACCTCTCCAGTGGCACTAAACCTCTTGGGATATGGTTTGTCTTAAGTTCTACAATGTTGTGGCCAACCACCTTGTTAAGAAAATGCGAAGTTTTTTAATTTTTTGTTTCATCTCCCTCATTTTCCTGATCAATGGAGATATTTGAGAACTCTTTGATGGTTTGGAGGAATATTTTGAGCTCCAAGTCATCATTGAAGACCTGTCAATGCTTGACATTATCTGGTATGGTTTTCCTATGTATAACCTCCACTTCATACATGACATTTTGACCAATGGGAGGTTTAAAAGATTTGGAAGCCAAGGATAAAGAATATTCCATATGATTATCCTCTATAGGTACAAAGGAAATATTAAATGACAGAAATAAGTTGTCCACCAAGTCCCATACCTCGTTTTTGTACTTTTTCATCCTTTGTTTCTTGGATTGATAAATTCCTTTGACTTGGTTGACAATCAAATCAGAATCACCAAACATGCTAATCTGTCAATAGCCATTTATTTAGAAGCCCTCAATTTGAGCACCAAGGCCTCATATTATGCTATGTTGTTAGATGTTTAAAATTCCAGCTTATATGAGAATGTAATCACCTACTTTGAAGGAGAAATGAGGACTATACTAGCCCCAGATCCCTCCTTTGAAGATGATCCATAAAAAAATATCTTCCATAACTCATTCCCTTCATTTATCAATGGTTGATTTCTATATTTTTTGACTCATATTTTTGGTGCATCATCATCTATATGAAAAATAGATGACCTAATTTCATATTTAACAACATAAATTAGATGGTTTCTTGGATTTTGATGATCACTGACAATATATGCCAGTTTGACCTCCCTGTGTTCTCCTCCAAAGACATGAATGGTTGCATATGTGATATCCATATGAAGGGATCCTCCAACTTAGTTGGCCCATGTCCTGGACAAAAGAATACCAAACTTTGGGGGAATGTCAACTACCTCTATATCCATCACTAAACTTTTCATAGGTAGTTGAGACAGAGAAACCAACAAATTTTTAATTAGTACAAAGAATTTTACCTTTTTAGAATAAAATGAGTAATGATCTTGGAAGGGTTTGGGGATCTCTATACCTAGCTCGTCCATTACAACTTAAGGCATTCCATTATGGAAGGCCCTTAAATCCATAAACAAATTGTGCAAGTTTTTGTCATGAACATTCAAGGATACATAAAATGGTGGAGAAGCATGAGAACCATCTTCAATTTGTGGGCCCACAGTAATGGAAGGGTTTTCATATTGTACACTGATTACATTGGATGCCATGACACCAACAGGTGGCTTTAATACCTCCATAACAGAGTTCTTGAATGGATCATTTTTAAACAATTAAGTCAAAGGTATAAGGATCTTTATTTTTCTCAACTCATGTTCAATTCTAAAAGGTAATGGATTTTTATTAACTTCTTTTACTTCAGGGGAAACATTCTTAGATCATAGGGGCTGATCAACCTTGTTTGTCGTCCCTTTTCTTGGGCCTTGTTTGGGAGGAAGATCTGATTTTTTATTCTGAGCAGGGGCAGTTTCCTTGAAATCCCTTGTCCTAGGCATTAAATAATACTTCTTTTGGGGTTGACTATGAAAAATTTCGTCCTCCACCTCATCCTCAAACTGGCTTGACAACTGTGATATTTCATAATCTTTTTGTGTTAGGTGTTGTAGCAATATTTGCCTCACCATTGCTATCTTGCACAGAGGGCATTTTTCCATTTCCCTATGTAGACTTATCAACCCCATTTTTGATAAATCCATAGCCAAATTATATATTTTTCCACATATACACTTCCTAATTGCTTTGCAAGATGTGTATATGCTTGCTGCTCCACTATAGCTTGCGTATATTGGGATTTGTGCCAAAAAATAAAAAATGAGGTCGGGTTTCCATGTCACAACAAATTATCTCTGATCTTTGGCCATCCATATACTGGAAACATTCTCACACGGCCCTT
>SNQJ01S0001674.1:113117-132749 GCA_010110895.2 Picea sitchensis | reverse complement strand
AGGTTGATAAGATGAAAAAAATCCTTAAAATAATATATTAAATTTTATTATTGATTAACAAATAAACAATTGAGCTTCATTTATTTGGTGTTAATATTTTAATTTATGTTAATCACTTAAGTGGCAATCAGTTAACTATCAGAATAATTTTTAAATATGATTAGGTAAATGTACACATAAACGGATGTCTTTATAATAACTAGGAAGTTAATGATTGAAATCACAGCCATTTATTTTGTGTGACTACTAAGAATATTCCAGCCATATTTAATCCTGTCCATGGAAAAGTTATTAAGCACTAAACCCCTATTAAATCTGCCCATTATCAATAGGTGTACACCTTTCTGCCTAAATATATTATGCATGTAAGTTGCAACATCTATATGTTATAGAATTTCTATATTATATATGGATTTTGTTATAGTATTTATAACTTGTATTATGTATATTTAAAAAGAATATTATTTAAATTTCGGAAATTATTATTATATTATAATATATATTGTAATATAATCTTAATGTGCGTCTATACAGCAGTAAGAGTAAATCTGGGTGAATATGTATATAAATTGTTTATATATGAGTAAAAAATTGGGATTTATAGCAAAAGAATTTTTTATAAAAAAGAGGACTTGGATGAAACAAACGAATGCAAGAAGAAAATAATAGCTAAGTTAGAAGATTTGGAAATAGCAAGAGGGATTGCTGAAACCTTAACCCTTGGTTAAGGTAAAACTTGGAGCAAATTGCTTAAGGTAAAACTTGGAGCAAATTAATGAAAAGGAAAAATACTTGGAGGAAGGATCACGTTTTAACTACATGTAAATTAGTGAAGAAAAAGTTGGAAATTTCAGAAAAGTAAAAGAAACTGGTTGTTTTAAGGAATCTAATGTACATGATAATGAGAAGTATGAATGCAATAAGACCTCACAAAAGATTAGGTTGATAGTGAAGAATATGATTAATTTGAAGATCCATTCAAAAGATTAGGTTGATAGTGAAGAATATGATTAATTTGAAGATCCATTTAATAAAATAAAAATGAAGAAAGTGATGGGTTTAGTGATAATAAAATCACCATGTGTATACCAGAAGAGGGAAAACTCTTGGATGATGTTTCATGGGGAAATTCAAGTTCTATGATGTATTGTGATGATATTTTGCAAATTTGATGCAGATTTTAAAGAAGATGATGATTATATTGAACACATTGATGATAAAGCAAAGAATGAGAGGGATCATAGGAGGACACGTCCATGGACTTAAGAAAAAATTGATTTATGAAGACTTCGAAGATTTGGGTAGAATTCTTGATGTTCTGAATGAAACAAAAGAACAAGAAGTTGAAAAATATTTTGTATAAGAGTTTACATATGACAAAGATGCTTTGAAAGAGGATATCTGGAAAATTTGTATAAGAATAAGAGTTTACAGATGACAAAGATGCTTTGAAAGAGAATACCGGGAAAAGCGATGATCCAGTGAAAGAAATTGAATTTCAATTAATATTTGATAAAGAAGAATTTATTGATCAGGATAAAATGATTAGGGTTACTCAAGAAAGCAACCAATCGATGCTTGCAAACAAAGAAAATCATGAATCTATGATTGCAACAATTGAAGTTGAAGTTGAGCAATCTGTAGTAATTATGAAGGCTACAGGGAAAACTAAGCAGATTGAGGACTAAATAGTTTTAAAGGATGTGGAAGTAGAGGGCACATATGGAGATAATGCCCTTAGCAATTGAGATGAAGAAAACAACGCGGTCCAAGAGAAGCATAAAAATAATCATGAAAGAGGGGAAGGAATCCATAAGGATGAGGAAGAAGGGAACAAAAGAAGAAGAATAGAAACGAGGATGAGGAAGAAAAGATAGATGAAAAAGGAAATTTTGAAGGAGGTGACAAAAATCTTAGTTGCTTTTAAATGTTAAAACTAATGGGTGTTTTTAGGTGTATTTAAGAGAGCTATTGTCTCTGAAAATATTAGAGCCAGCAATGCTCTTTTTTTCTTTTCTGTTTATGTTTATGGTTTTCTTTGCGTCCTTTTGTTGTTGGTGAAAAAAAATATACGGAGGGTTGAGGTTGCATCTGCATCAGAAATTACAAGAAACCAAGATTGTGCAACTTAACATAAACCATTTCCTTCTTAGCTCTATAAAGCTGGGAGATATTCGGAAGGGATAATATAACTATAGGAAAGCTAACACATTATTACATTTAAAAGATAATTAAATATGATTTTAAGCAAACGATTATGAAGTATGATTTGTCTACATCTGTCTCAATAATAATCTTATTAGAGATAAAATCCATAGCATGCAATCTAATAGAGCCACAAACTATTTGGTCACATGATATGACGAGCTTAAACAATAAATGAATTGTGATAACCTGACTTTAGTATCGATTAGAATAAATTCTCAGTGATGGCATTCTAGTCCCTGAGTCAGAATGAACCATAGCATTAAAACAAGCAAAGACAAGAGTATCCAACCCCTTAGTTATTTATCTAGTACCACTAGCCGTAGATTCAGTTGGTTCTGTAGTATATATGGTTATAGAGGTTTTGGAAACACCTCCTTATTATTATTAGAGCAATAAAATTAGCACCAAGAGCAAGAATTGGTCCTGGAGAAGTTGATCCAGCAGCAGCCCCAATAGGTTCTCCAGAAGTCGATCCAACAATAATGACATGAGGATCATGGAAATTCTAGTTGATCCAGGCTGAACATGCAAGTATAAATACAAAAGCCCACCCACCAAGATGTGGAGGACAAGCAATCCATGATACAGCAAGCGCAGGATATGTAATCCATGTGGGCCGCTGTTTAGAGGTGTCAGATATTTTGATATTCTTTGAACATTTCGAAAACACACATATTCATTTCAGAATTTCTATGAAATAAAAAGACTAAATGATTATAAGTCAATCAAACCAAATGTTTGCAAAACACATTAGGTTAAATGGCCATGAAAAAATGGAATAATATGCCGCAGAGATATCCAAGTATTTCGATACTATATCGTCTGCCTTGTTTTATTGCTTAATTGCTCCTTGCAAAAAGATTGTTCCCATATATAAAATGTCATAATAATAAAATTAGCAATATCCATTATTATTGGAAGGAAATAACATGGAAGGAAATGTTATTTATGATGATAGTCGGAGTTAACATGATTTCATTCTCAATATACATTTAAAATGCACATATATAAATTACAAACAAAACATGTATGATTTCGTTCTTAATACACGTAAATACATGCAGAAGACACATGTATAGATTAGAAATGAAACATAACAGCCACCGTAAAGATTTGATCCATAACGAACAGTATTTTCTCTTGCTACTGCATTCATTCTACGAATAGGACTACATGAGTTTGAGTGGACTACATGTTTTAGACAGTATATTGTTACATATTATTGAATGTAAAAGACCAAATCAAAGCTAGGACAAGCTGAATTCATTATTTGGCAAAGTCAATGAATTCCAAGCCTTGTAATTGGAAGCTGAATTGCAATCACTGGTAATTGATGAATATTAGGTTACCCCTAACATAGATAAAAGATTGTGGAAAACAAAAAACAAATGACATAGTGAAATTTTCATAATTTTGTCTAATCTCAAAGGCCATTTTCAAGTCTTTTCTTTTACCCTTTATTCCACTATGTATGCACTTGGCACTAGACTTAAATTCCATCTTTTATTCCACTATGTATGCACTTGCCCTAGACTTTAAAATTCCATCTTTTGAGCTTTTTTATGATCATATTACAAGGGAATAATATAAGCTTAGGGAATAATCTACGTTTAAAATTCCATCTTTTGAGCTTTTTTATGATTATATTATAAATGAATAGTCTAAGCTTAGGGAATAATCTAAGGTTATGCAGTTAGATTTTCTTTCAGGATTTAAGAATCAAATTTTTATAGTTCAAACCTCAAAAGATAAGTATAAAACTCTGCACAAATAGAACATTGATCCTACTTAAGATGGTAAGTCTACCTTTAAGACTTAACATAAATCAAAACCTTTAGCTTCCCCATCTTACAAGTCTAGTGAATCTTTGGCCGTGACAAAGAAGATGTCAAACTTGTAATCCATAATTTTTGTGCCCTACTTAGGCATCAAAATTCCAAATGCTAAAAAAAACTAGAAGCATTAAACAAATTCATTTAGAAGCATTAAACAAAGTCAGGAAGTAACACAAAATTTCAATGCCTAAACCTTTTTGAACTAGTAAAGGGGCACACAATTTTTGGTAAAGTTTTATATGCATCTTTAGATACTTAAATATTTGATTATGACTATTTACATCATATGAATCATTAGTATAAGATACTTCCACATTTTATAGTAGAGACTATTCATAGATTGAAGTTTCACGATCAAGCATTGTGCAATTAGGCGATGGTTGCATCAATAATGTTCTTCTTATTTTTGAAATTTTTATCAATTTATTATTAATTTATCACATCTATCACTCTAGTTATGGGAAGACAATAGTTTTTTATCCTCGTGATGTAGTTATTATAGAACTATACAATCCATAAATTGTTGTTGTTTATGGGAGAGTTGATGCAGTCATTAGAGAACTATACAATCCATAAATTATTGTTGTTTATGGGAGAGTTGATCATAATTTTTTGTTGTATAAGTTTATTTGGTTTGAGCCTTCTTCAAGTTCTTCATTATTTTAGATTTTGATTCTTTGAGTAGACTTTGGCATGAAAGATTTGGACATATGAACTATACATATTTGTAGCACTAATGGAGTTTGTCAAGGCTGTATTCTTAGCAAAGAGCATTAGGGTCCCTTTTCTAAGGTAAATCCTTGATTTTTATCAAACCTATTGAGTTGGTACATAAAGATTTCATGTAATTTCCAACTTATTCATTTTTAGGGGATAAGTATGCACTCACTTTTATTAATGAATTCTTATTTTAATAATGGGTGTACTTTCTTTTTTCTCTGTTGCTTTCTTTAGACCTTCAAAGTTTAGTTTTTGTTGAGAAGTAATTCTCTCTCTTAAAAAAAATATGCATAGATAAAGAGGAACTATGTCAATCAAGAAATCAAATATTTTTTTTTGTAGAAAACATGAAATTCAATATCACTCTATTCTCTAAACCCCTCGGTAATATGGCCCCTCGGTAATATGGTGTCGTTGAAAAACAAAATGACATTGAAAGAGTGTCAAATTACATGATTCACTGCAAGAACATGCCATCTTCTAAGTTGACGTAGTGAATTGTGAAACTTTCATTAAAAATCACATGCCTAATAGGGATGTGTTGAATATGATGTCAGGGGAATCTTGGACACATGTTAATTGAAGAAATCGTGCACATAACGGGAACATAAGAGATTGAAGAGGTCCACTCCAAGTTGAAGCGAGCATTTTTGAGAGGACCAAGGTTAGTGGGATGGTGAACTCACATTAACCGTCGTTGAACATTGAATCCAATTTTCTCTTTTTTACTTGGAACCCATCGACTTATAAACACCATAAGCATAAGGTGGAAACGGCATAATATACAATAATATTGGGTTTTAAATAGGGTTTCAAAACTTTTTCTATAGCAATGTGAATTTTTCTATCCACAACGTTAAGAATAAACAAGTTGGCCTAGCAGTGATATCTTCTCTACCTTCACAGAAAGTTGAGTTCACGATATATATTGAAATTGGATCAATCTATTTTTTTCGATCATATAGAGGATTAATTGATTGTCTTGTTCCTTTTAGAGTATTTAATAGTAAAGCATGGTTTTAATTCCATTTAAAAAGTGAAAATTTATGGAGAAGAGGAGCCAAACAATGATTAATGATTTTTGGTGGATACTTTTGGTTTAAAGTATACACCTGAATGCTAAAGGGAAGAGGTATGCCATCTCAAATTTGGAATGGTTGTTTTTTTATAAGTTGGTTTAATTGGCTAGTTAGAGGATGAGTTTTTAGAGATGAGATTCTAGTTGTACTAGCCAATTTGTATGAAGGTAGGTTCTCCTTTTCTAATTGTATGCATATTAATGGAAAATTAGGGATATGAAAGACAAAAAAAAGAGACAACATCCAACAATGCAATGAATTGCTTCTATGTGAGAATAACGGCTTAAAATAATATCTTAAGACTTAGACAAATGTTTAGATACAAATCATCCAACAGGTTTCCAAAGAGTTTATCTTGTCACTAAAACAATAATTGTATAACATGTTGCATATTCAATAAAAAGTTAAACTAAAACAATAATTGAAAGAATAAGGAAATGTGCATTGCACACATTACAAAATTTGCATCCAAGAAAATATTAAAACACATACAGATTTGAGTAAGGAAACACAACTGTCATCAACATATATTCATCAGGTAGAGAACTTTACAATCATATGAGAAGGTCCAACCATTCTCATAATTCCTATTTTTCACCAAAAACTCAACCTTTCAACAATACCAAAACTGTGTATTTATCAATGTTGTAGAGGATTTTGACCCTCTTTAAAACTGAAGCTTAAAACTTTCATGACAATTAAATAACTGGATTAACATTCCTTCTCTACAACATAGATACACCTCTTTAACTTTAGTGCATTTAATGGAAATACCATTCAAGACACTCTTTAACTTATTGTCAACAAAAATGTGGATCATATCACACAAAAATGATCACTTATTGTGTTATGACACTCTTGTCTCGAGATTTGAATAACTAGACATATATAAGTGAAAAATACTTCTAATGTCTAAAATGGAGTGCAAAAACCCTTAACAAAAATAATGTGACAGATGGAAGTGATCGAAACTTTGCCTTGATACCCATGTGTAATTCCAGTTGGAGTCTAACTAGTAGATAACTTGATGTGTTGGAAGCTTCCTTGAACTCTTCCTCCTTATGAGCAATAGTCCACCTCATATGATCTCCTTCAACAAAAAGCATGTATTCTGATGTTTTCTTTGCAATTTATGATACTTTTTCTGCAACTTGGAATGTTGCTTCTCCAATTCATGATTTTTTTGTCGCAAAGTTTGAATTTGTATCTCCAATGTTCACACTTGGTGATTGTCGCTTACAACTTATTCAGTTTCTTCTTTTAGTTTGAGGAGGACCTTCTTCTTGCCTTTCTCTTTCAATATTTTCTCTTAATCCATCATGGCTTCATTGTGATCATTCAACATTCTTCTTCTCATGGACCTCATTTCATACCTATGTGTTATTTCAAGTCCTCTTATATGGGATTCCTTCATATGCTCATGCACTTATGATATGTTGGCTTTAATTTTGGGTTTGATGTCCTCTAAATGTTTCTTAGAGGGTACCTCTACATGTGGGGAGATTCCATCAAAATCCTTCTCAGGATCTGGGCCAAAGTCCCCTGCATCTTGTTGTAAGCTTCAATTTGTAGGGTATTCTGTTTTGACAGTTGGAAGTTGCACTCTTGAAGCTTCACCCTTGCAGAATTCCAATTTTCCTTTATCTCTTGTCATCTTTTTCAGTGTATGGAAAACCATTTATTCGATGCTAGAAAATTCAGGGTTTTCATCATCTTCAATCACAATTGGTTGGGGGTCTCTTAATGATCGATTAAAAAGAGCCTTGGAGTTCAGTCTCAATTGGTTTGTAATTATGGTTTTGTTTTTTGGTTTGGTGGGAATCCCAATGCTTTGGTTCCCTTTCCTTTTATTTATTTGCTTAGCTTCAGGGATTCCTTGAGTAAGGTTTCCACACAGATACAATATTCTCTAGATATTTATGCTTTGTGCTATTTTGTTTCATTTTCCCTCTCATTTTGGAAAACTTACCCTACTTTTTGGTGGGATTTACCTGTGTATCTTCAAGATTTATAGGTAACAAAGGACTCTCTGGAATATCATGTGTTCTCTTATATATACTAAAACAGATGTTACCTTTATTTTCCCTTCGTTTTGCAATGGAGGACCTCAACTACATTCGAGGGTTTCCTCTTTCATTATGGTCATTGACCTATTTACACTCGATGGGGTACCTTTAGTTTGGGAGGCCTTTTCTTGTTTGTTGGTTGTTGTGATACCTTCGATGAGATACCATCTTTGGGAGAAACCTTATCCTCTGTTCCATCCTCATCTCCTTTATCATCAATCTTTGTATCAAGTTTCTTTTCTTGCTCTTGTAAACCCAAAGATCACATAAAGTAATCCCAAGACATTTCAATTTATTCCAAGGAGAAGAGCACCAAGATTTTGATCAAAACCTAATGATACAAGATTCTATGGGTAGATTCAGGATGGACATGAACCCTTCTATCCATTTTAGTGAGGATTTTGAGCAAATAAAAGGACAAATTCAACTCTTTATCACCGCTCAGGTGCATGTGGTAACAATGTGTGCTCGTGATTCGACCCTCACCTGTAATGTATCATTGAACAATAGTGAGAGGAATCTTCCACTCTTCTTGTATCCACATGAAAAGAATCCCCTGGCTCCAGTCAGAGTTCTGGTGCTCTCTCACAAAAAATTTGTTACAAAGTTGAGGGTCTACCTTTCCATTTTTAAACTACCTTTCCCTACAGACTGGGAGAGTGCATGATAGAATTATATGTAACATGAATACAAGTGTCCCCAAGCCAAGTTTGAAACCCGTAAAATTTCTTTGAAAATTCCATGGAAAAACCTATGTTGTATCCCTCGAAGAAGCAAATGAAGTCATACCACTCTGCCTTGATAAATAAGTCTTTGAGTTCTGGGAAAAATTCAAACATCTTGATCCCCTATGGCTTGAGTATGTTCAGTTGCCATCAGTATCGAGGAGATACCATGTTGCATTGATCACCTGAGAGGACAAATTATCTTGAACCTTAATATGATGAGACTGCAGAGAACGATTTGATCGTGACCTTAATTTTGATGAAGTTTCACCTGAAACTATAATTCTCTAAAACCTCTTATGATGATGACAATTGCAGGTGAAGTTCACACTATCTAAACATGACCTTAACATGAGCTATCTGATGATGAACTCATAAATGACTTTTGTGTACCGGGTTTCTCATGATCATGCATGCACATGCAGGCGCGAACACTGCACTTTTTAAATATTTGAAATTATTTCTTAATGTTAAAAGAGATAAAACATCGCGCTTTTACCTTGTTTGCAAAAACAAGCCTGTTCTTGCAATCAACGTTTTTTTTTTTAACCGAAAAGGCCTCACTAGCCTGCTATAATCTTAATAAAGTATTCCAAGGTGACAACATGTTGTTAACCCAAACCATACATGCAACAATATTTCAAGAAATAAATAAATGGTGCAAAAATAATAGAAGGGAAAAATAATTCAAGATGTCTCATAAATCATGGAGGAGCATTAAAACAAAAAATTAGGATTAAGAGGATGTATAGGTGAATGAAGGGGAAGGGGAAGGTTGTAGACCTAATTTCCAAAATTGGCTCTAACCAGGGATAAAACTTCCCTATGAGGTGCTAAGAATAGTAGATCAGGTTCCTTACTTCTCCAAACTTGTTGTAACTTACCTATGTTTCTATCTGACATCCATGCTCTCTATCTTTATTCAAACTAAAACTTGAAACTACCACTATGCCCCATTTCCTTTGTTGGGCTATGGATTCTTTATTCGAACAACTATCAAATCAAAATGAAAATTAAAAACAACTATAGTACAAGATGAAGCACCCCAGGTCATTTAAATGAAATAATGTTTCATGAAGTGCCCATTGACTGGGCCTCCAAAGATCTCAATATCATCTAGATTTTGTAATATGAATGTATTATTATCTAGAACCTTGACCACCTTGAATGGACCAAACCAAAGATTATCAAACTTACCATGCTTAGGTTTGTCGTCCCTCCTAGCATACCATCTAAAGACCAAGTCTCCTTCTTGAAAGATCTCATTTTCGGTTTTTTTGTCAAAGGAAGCCTCAAATTTACTCTCATATGCATTAGTCCTTTGATTTAATACTTATCTCTTCTGATGGACTTCAATGATATGATAAATGTTTCTCTGGATTACATTGGGTTCCTCAACTTCTTCTTGTAGAAAATTTAAAACTGGTAGGCCAAGGTGAGTAGGAAAGACAACATCTACCCCGTAAACTAGCTGGAATGGTGAGGTTCCCAATGATTTCTTGGTGCTGATTTTTTCATCCCACAAGGAATATTTAAGCTTTGAGTCCAAATACTTTTTTTTCCAAGAACTTCTTGATGATCCTGATGAGATTCTTGTTTGATGATT
Source organism: Picea sitchensis (assembly GCA_010110895.2). Classification (NCBI taxonomy): domain Eukaryota; kingdom Viridiplantae; phylum Streptophyta; class Pinopsida; order Pinales; family Pinaceae; genus Picea; species Picea sitchensis. The sequence goes on along the minus strand of SNQJ01S0001674.1, from coordinate 122,510 downwards.
CATCCAACTTGTTTCCCTGTGGGTAATAGGGTGTAGAATGTGTTAAGACAATGTTGAAACTACCACACAAGTCAATCATGGCGTTGGAATTTAATGCTTGGGAATTATCTGTTACTAACTTCCTGGGGCAACCAAACCTGACAAATATGTTTGTTTCCAAGAAATTAATGATCACCTTGTCAATATAATTTCTTTTGGGTATTGATTCAATCCACTTAGTGAAGTAGTCAGTGGCAGTGAGGATCCACTTATGTTGTCCACTATTGGTTGTGTTTATCTCACCAATAAAGCCTAGTCCCCATTGCTGAAAGGGACCACTGACAGTAATTTGCTTTAGGGGAAATGAAAGTAATTTATCTTTTCTAGTGAATTTTTGACATTCTTCACAAGCTTTGACTATGGAAAACACATCAGTGAAGATGGTGGGATAGTAGTATCCTACCCTCAAGATATTAAGGGTTGCATCCTTCCAATGTTTGTTTCCTCCACATACCCCTTTGTGCATGTTTTTATGACCTATTTAGACTCATCCTCATCCAGACATTTGAACAAAATTCTAGCAGGATCTCTCCAATATAAATTTTGGTTTATGATGCAAAGTTTTACAGATTTCAATCTAATAGACCTAACCTTTGGTTTTTCCATTTCATGTGGAGCTTCTAGGTACAAAAAAAAGTACACAACATTCTTATACTAGGGTGAAAAAGAGTAATGCTCAAATACCTGTATGTTGTCCTTTTCAACATGCATCATGGAGGCATCTAATTGGGTGAAAGTATGGTGTAACTCCAGTGCTTTATAGCTTGAACCTAATAATATTTTTTCAAGGCATTTCCCTTTAATCAACTTGGTTGGCTTGATGTGCATGTCATATTCTATCACAATCCATTTTCCCCTCTTCCCATCAGTGTCTGGTTGCACCGCAATTTCCTTCACATTGTTGCTAGGAACATAGGCTATTATGTTGGACTACCTAGCATACACCCTGAAGGCCTTAAAATCTTTGACCAATGCATATGCCTTATTCTCCAATATATAACATTTTATTTCAGCATCGCAAAGCTCTTTAACGGATAAGTAAATAGGTTGTTCATGCCCTTGTTCATTATTTTGCAACAATAGTTTCCTCCGAGGAAAATGATAACATGAGGAATTCCTTGTAATAGTCCGAACTAGCCAGCATAGGGGCTTCAACCAAAGCCTTCTTGATCACATGAAAGGATGATTTGGCCTATTATGACCATTTGGTATCAACATCTGTCTTCATCATGTAGTAATATATTTTATGATTTCAGCAAAATTTGGCACAAAGCGCCTTAAAATTTTTATCTTTCCTATGAAAGATTCGATAGACTTCTTATTCCTAGCGATGCAAATTTTCTGGATAACATCAAATCTATTTGGGTCCATTTTAATTTCCCCTGCTAATATAATGTGGCATAGGATTCTTCCTTCTAACACTGAAAAAATGAGACTTTTTGGAATTCCAAGAGATTCCATACCTTTTGCATTTTTGAAAAAATTGTTGCAGGTGTTGTAGATTCTTATCATCAAATTTAGAGAGATGGTGATGTCATGTAGGTATATTACCATGAATTTTTCCTTTTCACCCATGAATGTAATGTTCATGGCCCTCTAAAAGGTCGCCCCTACATTCATCATACTGAATGGGATTTTTTCATACATGAATGTGCCCCATGGGGTGGTGAAGGTCATTTTCTATTTATCTTCTTCAAGAAATGTTACCTGGTTATAACCTGAATATCCATCCAACATGGATATTCTTTGGGAGAAATATGGTCCATCTTGGGAAAAGGATAGTTTTATTTTAGAGAGAATTTATTCAGGTTCCTGAAGTCAACACAGAAGCGTATCTCTCCACTTTTATTTCTAACAGGCACCAGGTTGGCCACTCAATCCGAATACCTCAAGGGAACAATGATTTTGGCATCAAGAATTCATTTAAATTCTTCCTAAATAAAATACATTAGAATGGGGTTTAATTTCCTACTTTGCTTTCTGAATGGATCTGAGCCTACCTTTAGGGGGATCTTGTGTTGAATAATGTCAGTATCAAAGGTCCTCAAGTCCTTGTAAGACTATGAAAAAATATCAGAAAATTGTTTCATGAGACTGGAATACCTGATTCTTTGTTTCTCTGTCATTGTCTTGGATATTTCAACAACTTTGGGATTTGCAGTTGTCCCAATGTTGCAGTCCACTACTTTGTGTTCTTGATTTTTAATGGAAACTTTCTTGGAGAGATCATTGTTTTCAAGCAACCTCTCCAGTGGCACTAAACCTCTTGGGATATGGTTTGTCTTAAGTTCTACAATGTTGTGGCCAACCACCTTGTTAAGAAAATGCGAAGTTTTTTAATTTTTTGTTTCATCTCCCTCATTTTCCTGATCAATGGAGATATTTGAGAACTCTTTGATGGTTTGGAGGAATATTTTGAGCTCCAAGTCATCATTGAAGACCTGTCAATGCTTGACATTATCTGGTATGGTTTTCCTATGTATAACCTCCACTTCATACATGACATTTKGACCAATGGGAGGTTTAAAAGMTTTGGAAGCCAAGGATARAGAATATTCCATATGATTATCCTCTATAGGTACAAAGGAAATATTAAATGACAGAAATAAGTTGTCCACCAAGTCCCATACCTCGTTTTTGTACTKTTTCATCCTTTGTTTCTTGGATTGATAAATTCCTTTGACTTGGTTGACAATCAAATCAGAATCACCAAACATGCTAATCTGTCAATAGCCATTTATTTAGAAGCCCTCAATTTGAGCACCAAGGCCTCATATTATGCTATGTTGTTAGATGTTTAAAATTCCAGCTTATATGAGAATGTAATCACCTACTTTGAAGGAGAAATGAGGACTATACTAGCCCCAGATCCCTCCTTTGAAGATGATCCATAAAAAAATATCTTCCATAACTCATTCCCTTCATTTATCAATGGTTGATTTCTATATTTTTTGACTCATATTTTTGGTGCATCATCATCTATATGAAAAATAGATGACCTAATTTCATATTTAACAACATAAATTAGATGGTTTCTTGGATTTTGATGATCACTGACAATATATGCCAGTTTGACCTCCCTGTGTTCTCCTCCAAAGACATGAATGGTTGCATATGTGATATCCATATGAAGGGATCCTCCAACTTAGTTGGCCCATGTCCTGGACAAAAGAATACCAAACTTTGGGGGAATGTCAACTACCTCTATATCCATCACTAAACTTTTCATAGGTAGTTGAGACAGAGAAACCAACAAATTTTTAATTAGTACAAAGAATTTTACCTTTTTAGAATAAAATGAGTAATGATCTTGGAAGGGTTTGGGGATCTCTATACCTAGCTCGTCCATTACAACTTAAGGCATTCCATTATGGAAGGCCCTTAAATCCATAAACAAATTGTGCAAGTTTTTGTCATGAACATTCAAGGATACATAAAATGGTGGAGAAGCATGAGAACCATCTTCAATTTGTGGGCCCACAGTAATGGAAGGGTTTTCATATTGTACACTGATTACATTGGATGCCATGACACCAACAGGTGGCTTTAATACCTCCATAACAGAGTTCTTGAATGGATCATTTTTAAACAATTAAGTCAAAGGTATAAGGATCTTTATTTTTCTCAACTCATGTTCAATTCTGAAAGGTAATGGATTTTTATTAACTTCTTTTACTTCAGGGGAAACATTCTTAGATCATAGGGGTTGATCAACCTTGTTTGTCGTCCCTTTTCTTGGGCCTTGTTTGGGAGGAAGATCTGATTTTTTATTCTGAGCAGGGGCAGTTTCCTTGAAATCCCTTGTCCTAGGCATTAAATAATACTTCTTTTGGGGTTGACTATGAAAAATTTCGTCCTCCACCTCATCCTCAAACTGGCTTGACAACTGTGATATTTCATAATCTTTTTGTGTTAGGTGTTGTAGCAATATTTGCCTCACCATTGCTATCTTGCACAGAGGGCATTTTTCCATTTCCCTATGTAGACTTATCAACCCCATTTTTGATAAATCCATAGCCAAATTATATATTTTTCCACATATACACTTCCTAATTGCTTTGCAAGATGTGTATATGCTTGCTGCTCCACTATAGCTTGCGTATATTGGGATTTGTGCCAAAAAATAAAAAATGAGGTCGGGTTTCCATGTCACAACAAATTATCTCTGATCTTTGGCCATCCATATACTGGAAACATTCTCACACGGCCCTTCAGTTGCATTTTGGAGGCTATAAGAGAACAATTTCGAGCTATGGAAAAAGAGAGAAAACATTCAACCTTGAGAGAAAAGTTATTCTGGAGATATTACTTCATATTGAGTCTGCATCCCTTTTGTCCCTCAAGTCTGAACACAATGTTCAACCCCGAAGATCTTCCCTTACTGTCAAGAGGATCTCATTATCTCTTTKCTATGAGCTTGCCTTTGGTGGAGGATTGAAGTGGTGGAGACCCAATTGGAAGGAACTTGGTTTCTTGGTTTCGAACCGTGTCGACACAGAAGTTTGTAATGTTGATACTTCTGTTGATCAATTATTAATAGAAATACTCCTTTCTCGTCTTATCAATATCTTGCAAATATATGGTTATTATCCACGGGCATGTTTGTAATGTTTATTAATGGATTGTGCTATCTAATGTGCTAACTCATTTTATATACTGCCACTATATACTTGCATTGCTTGTTTGTTGAGAACTTCTTGCAGGTGTAAATCTTTGGCTCAAAGTGCTCAACGGTGGAACGACATCAAATGATTGGATCGAGGTAAGCTTCTTCCTCATATTGGACATTAGTTTATATAGCACATGTTGGAATTGAGTTGATTTCTATAGTCATACCTATCTGTTGTGGTTTACCCTTGGTCAAAAAGAGTTTTTCCCTTGTAACAAAATTGGCGACTCCACTGGGGATAGATCTTACTTCTAAGGGTTGAAGTATTTTTGCTTCTTACATTTCTCTTTTTCCTTTGTGTTTCTTGTCGTATCACAGTTGGGCAGATTTTGTTCACTTTGGGTCTGATTTTTCAACCTTTTAACCTTGCCTAGCTTTGTTTTAAAAAATATACGCCATTTTTTCCCTGACAACTGCGTGTATACGCTTGATGTCCCACTACAAGAGGCATATATATGCCCTTTTCTCTTGAAAAAGAGCGTATACCACTTCCCCCTTGCTTGTTTGTTTGGTTTAGTGACTGGTAGGTAGGTTTTGAGGATCACTAGGCCTTCTTAGGTCTCTGTGGTATCTATTGAGATTATTTGGGATGATAGGAAACCATTTTGGAGTTAAATTTTTGGGCGGCATCTTTCTCTTTGTTTTCCATTTTTTATTTTTCCTTGGTAGTTGGGTTTTCTGCTTAGTTACTCAACATTTTGCTCGAGTGATTTCTTTTATACACAGTAGAAGTTATATATCAAGTTGCTTATCAGTCCATGCATTTTCTTTTTAAATACATTGAAAATACAAAAACAAAAAATAGGCATTTTGCATTGGTTGGTATTTTTGTCTTTGAACCTTTATCATTAGCTTAGCACATTTAGCGAAAGATTGCATTTTACTTCTGATTTACGGAGTTAAAATTGAAGATTGCACTGTGTTTTTTTAGCATATCATTCATTGAAAAGTTAAAGTTAGGCTTTGCATTATATCTATTTTTATTTTTCATGCAGAGTCATAACACCATGAGTTTCATTTCCATACCTTTTTGAGTAACCACGACCAATAAAATTTACACTTTAAACTAAAATTGATTAGTCACGATTTTATTTTTTAGGGTGTAGAAACTAGCTTAGGATTTAGTGCCTTGAAATAGGATTTTGTGAGTAAAATTATCCAAGGCAATTAAATCAACATATGTGTCTGAAATAGAGAGTTGAGAAATCCATTGTATAATTGGTAATATCAGGAGGCTCTGCGCACACCGGAGCTAAGAACGAGGTCACACGAAGTTTGTTGAAGGGATAACCCCTATATACTCACCTAGCATTAGAGATATTTCTATGGATTTATTCGTATTTGGGGATCTTGCTAGTATCCATACCTCTATGAGAGGCGATACTTTCAAGGTTTCGAGATTTGCTACCCTACCCATATGGTAATCCAGACTTACAACTGTTCACCTATGCATCTGTTATAAAGTGGTTGATTAGTTTCTTGACTTAGGTTTCTCATAGGTTACTTACAGGGGTTATTTTGCTTGTACCCTGAGTCAGATAGGGGTCAGACATCACACAACCTTTATGCAGGATTACGTCTCCAGAGGGATCTGACCGATTGGTTGTTAAGCCTATGAGGGACGTTATAACTGATTTTGTTACCTCCAAACTTTAGCAGGGAGTCTCAGGTCCCTCTTGTATGAGACATACCTTCTTTATCGAGGGAGGCCACTCAACCACTTTAGCCTATTTGCATGCATATTGGCCATTTGAATTTTTGGTATGCTCTTTGACTATTAGATGACCATAGGATTTCATGCTGAGTTTTTGTTATCATGGATAGTGGAGTTCCTTTTGCTCCCTCATTTACTGCTACCCCCCCATGACGTTCATGGGGGAAAATACGTCCTCTTTTTATAATGGTATGAAGAATTATGGTACTCAATCAATGCCTTGGGTATCTAATCATTTTTCTCATGGTATGCCTAATATATATTCGCACTTGCCATCCTCTGTCTCGCCTCCTTGTGAAAATACAAGTTTTGGGTCTAGGGGCATGATGCCTCCTTCTTATCCCTCTCTGTTTGGAGGGAGTCATATCCTTCAAACACCTCTTACTATAGGAGGTTGGAATATTCCTTCCTATGAATCCACTATGCGAGAAGTAAGTTCCCAATTAAGAAATCATTTTACTTATCACACTCTATCCACTTATCCTTCTTTCGTTATGTCAGTTCCTATGAACACTTTTCTTATGGAAGACCTCTGTCTGTCCTCTGGTGTTTCATTCGGGGGAGTTATTTTTATAGTATGGGCAACCCCCCTCATGAAGTTCCTTCACCTGGGGGAAACATATATCCTCACATGAGAAACCCTTGTCATGTCACTTTCCCTTCGCAAGAAAATTCCTCAGTTTCGATGCCCTTACAACCTTTTATGAATCAGTATGGAGGAGGATATTATCCTGCTGGATAGGGATAGGGTGTAAACTAGGATCCTTCCTGGCCTGCAATCTCTCAGAACCAATCTTTCCTTGGACCTTGGTCTTAAATGCCACTATTCATCACCACCGCAAGTCCAGTCACTGCGTGTGATACTGACATTATATCACCAACCTCTGCTAGTCATGTTGGAGATTGGTCGACAACCTTTGCAAGTCATGTTGAAGATCTGCAACCAACCACTGCAAGTCATGCTGGGGGCACATGTCTGGTCACTGCTAGTCATAATGCACATCCATCACCAACCTCTACTAGTCATGTTGGGGATCCATCACAAACCTCTGCTAGTCATGTTGGAGATTTTCTACTAGACTCTCCAAGTCATGCTAGGAGCATGTCACCAACAATTGCAAGTCATGTTGGGGGCATTCATATGATTGAGAATCCTAGACATCTCGGATGTAATTCTAGATTCCTTTGCAGGACTTGTAAAGGAAGTCACCTTACTTATTTGTGTCATGTTATTGATGGGATACCAGAAGCGTGGGGCTCACCTAAGGGCCCTTCAAGTTCTGAGGCATCTATGGTTTCACAACACTTTGTTCCTTCTTTGGTTGATACAACAATCATGCCAAGGAAATCTTCAGCTGACACCCCTTTCCCTTTAGGGTTTGATGCGTCCTTTGACCTTGTTGTCTCACATCCCATTCAACCTGTGGTCGTGTTGATGCAATATTTGACCGAAACCTCTCCTATGTTCAGGGGTGGTGCATATCTTGACCTTGTTGTCTCAAATCTTGTTCAACCAACGATTGTGTCGATGCAATCTTCGACTGACAACACTCCTATTTTTTGGGGTGATGCACCTCTTGACCTTGTTGTCTCGCATCCTATTCAACCAATGGTTGAGGAAGTGGTCGTATCAATGCAATATTTGATCGATCCCACTCTTCTCTCAGAGAGTGACAAGTCTAAGGAAGCAGTCACACCAATGCAATTGTTGGTTGATCCTTTGGTTCTGGTTCTATACCTTTTATGCCATGTCCTTAGCATTTCTAGTACTTCACCTTTTGAACAAGAGAGAGTTTTACTCTTCTCGATTTCTCTCCCTCCAAGTCTTTACAAGGTTCCCTTTTATTGGGGTGGTATCATGGGGTATCCAATGCCTCCACCTATGTCTTTTCCAGGAAGAGACACTATCCGATATATCACGGAGAAGATAACCTCCGGTAGCACTTTGTCCTCCTCGACTTGGAGAGCTTTGGGTCTTCCTGAAATTGTGTCGGTTCTTCGTAAGATACTGACATTCCACAGAAGGTCCACATGGGAGCCTTGGCCTCCCCCGTGACTTTTTTCCTAGAATCTCCCAATGAGTCCAAGTTAAGCCCTTTTCCGACTCGTTCAAAAAGCGAAAATATTGACGAGCAATTTGTTCATTTCATGCTTGTTAATTTGGATTTGAAAGGTCATGAGTCTTAGTTAATATCTTTTCCGACTCGCTATAAAAAATCGAAAATATCACCGAGTGATTTGTCCCTTTCACACTCGTTAAAATTGGATTTGAAAGATCATGAGTCTTAGTTAAGCTCTTTTTCGACTTGCTATCAAAAATCGAAAAAATCGTTGAGTGAAATTGTCTTTTTCACACATGTAAATTGGATTTGAAAAGACAACTACTTGGCACAAGTTTACCCCTTTTTCACACCAAGTAGACTAAAATATATAAAAAATGACATTTTTTGGCATTAAATTGCGATTGCATCTCATGCCCTTGCTTGCAGTATTGAGCCTTTAGTCGGTTCTCACTTTACGTTATAAACCATGGCCCAAGTGGTTTGCATCCTCAACCAAGTAGAGCCTTGTCTATATCCTTTGCAATTTGACACCCTATGCCCTGGAGGGAACATCACCCCAAGTGTCCATCTCTCACATGCATCTCCTTTCATTGAGCATAGGTACGTTCCACTGTTGGAACTAGTTTTTCCTACTTGCGACACTCGTTCCCTCCTCTGTATCATAGAATTCACTTGTTATGAAAAAACAAAAAAAGGTGGGCAGGAAGGGAGTACTATATTGTAATTGGAAGCAGTCGTTTCATCTTTGAACAGAGCACAAAGTTATTGAGTCCTTGCATCATCATAATTTTGGGTTTAGCGTGGCCTTAGGAAGATGATATCATTACATAATTTTCTCTACCGACTGGTTAATCTTCTCGCCATTATAGAGAACATTATGGCTGCCTCCTGCATATAATTGTCAAATC
>SNQJ01S0001674.1:30322-55879 GCA_010110895.2 Picea sitchensis | reverse complement strand
GAAATTGTGCATACTGATTTAGTTGGACCAACTATAAAAAAGGGCTTAAAAGGTGAGAGATACTTCATGTTATTAGTTGATAATTATACAAGAATGACTGCAGTTTACTTTCTCAAGAACAAGTCAGAAGCTTTTGAAAACTTCAAGATCTACAAGGAAATGGTTGAAAATGAGATGGATTCAAGAATCAAATGCTTGATATCTTATAATGGAGGAGAGTTCACTTCAAAGGAATTTATGGACTACTGCAACAGTCATGGAATAAAAAAGAAATTCTCCATTGCTAAGACACCTCAACAGAATGGAGTTGTTGAAAGAAAGAACAAGACAATACATGAAATGGCTTGAACAATGATAATGGATTCCAAATTGACAGATATATTTTGGACATAGGCAATGCATACAACAGTTCATATTCAAAACAAAGTAATTCTCAGAAACACCACTGATAAAACTCCCTACGAGCCATGGAAAGGAAGACCAACAAATGTGAAGCACTTTAGAGTTTTTGGAAGCAAATGCTACATCAAAAGAGAACATGGCAGAATGAGAAAGGTTGAATCTCATGTGGACAAAGGAATACTTGTTGGTTACTCAAGTACAAGGAAAGCATACAAGTGTTACAATCCAAGATTAAACAAAGTTTTGGAAAGCATCAACGTAACAATTGATGAAACAGGCAGACCAAAATCAAAGGAAGAAGAAAACAAATCAATGGAACAACTTTTCGAAGAAGAATGAAAATATGAAGTATAAGAGGAATATGAAGAGAATTCGATATAAATAAAAGAGAAAGTTCAACAAGTATCTCCAAAGACACCTAGAAAATGAGTACAAAAGAATCATCCTTGAGATCAGATTATTAGAAACAAACATGCAGGAGTTCAGACTAGAAGAAAAATTCATTCACCAAAACAAACACACCTAGAGCTCTTATCTACAATTGAACCAAATTGTTTTGAAGAAGCCAGCAAGGATGAATTTTGGAATAAGACCATGGATGAAGAATTGGATCAAATAGAGAAAAATGACACTTAGGAATTGGTTCCAAGACCAAAAAATAAGAATGTGATCGACGAAAAATGGGTTTTCAGGAATAAATTGAATGAATATGGGTAGGTTACAAGAAATAAAGCTAGATTTGTATGTAAAGGATATGCTCAGATTGAAGGAATTGAATTTGAAGAGACATTTGCCCCAGTTGCCAGAATGGAAGCAATCCATTTTCTTTTAGCTTATGCATGCTCCAAGAATGTTAAAGTATATCATATGGACATAAAATCAACTTTTCTTATTGGGGAACTTGAAGAAGAAGTCTACATTAAACAACCAGAAGGATTTCAGTTTTCAGAGAACACAGACTATGTGTGTAAATTAAAGAAGGCATGTATGGTCTAAAACATGCTCCTAGAGCATGGTACTCCAGACTGGATAAGTATCTGCAATATGCAAGGTTCAAAAAAGGAAGTGGAGATAGCAACCTCTACATCAAGGTAAGTCAAGTTAATATTTTATTAATTGAATTTTATGTTGATGATATTATTTTTGGTAGTGATGATGACAGGTTAAGCTAGAAATTTGCAAAAGATATGCAAAAATAATTTGAAATGTCGCTACTTGGAGAACTATCCTTCTTTCTAGGACTTCATATACGTCAAATTAACCAAGGAATTTTTATTTCTCAAACCAAGTATATCAGAGAAATGCTAAAGAGGTTCGGAATGGAAGATTGCAAACTAGTTATCACTCCCATGAAAACCAGCTGCAAGTTGAGAAAAGATGATGATTCAAAGTCTACATATCAAAGGCAATACAGGTCAATGATTGGCATCCTATTGTATGTGACAACATCCAGACTAAATGTAATGCAAGAAGTTGGACATGTGGCACGATTTCAAGAAGAACCAAAGGAATAACATGTATTAGCAGTGAAGATGATTTTTAGATATCTCAAAGGAACAAAAGAGTTTGGGCTATGGTATCCAAAAGGAAAGGATCTATCACTAACTACAAAGATGGAAATTGGGGAGGTTGTATAGATGAACGACGAAGCACCAGTGGAGAAACGTTCTACTTGGGTGAGTGTTTAGTATCATGGCTAAGCAAGAAACAATCATTAGTATCTCTATCTACAACCGAGGCAGAGTATATTGCAGCAACAACATGTTGTGCACAGTTTCTTTGGATGAAACAAATTTTGACAGATATACAAGTTAAGTATGATGAACCCATTCCAATATATGGTGATAATACAAGTGCCATCAGTATCTCAAAAAACTTGGTTATGCACTCCAAGACGAAGCACATTCCAATCAAGTATCACTTTGTATGGGAACAGGTTGCAGAAAAGAACATCAGAGTTGAGTATGTGGGAACAAGAGAACAATTGGCAGACATATTTACAAAACCACTTCCATGGGAAGCCTTTGAATATCTTCTCCAAATACTTGGAGTTATTTATACTCCAAAATGAATTCTTTTTTAATGATTTTTGAATGCTTATCTCATATGTCCTAGATGAACATGAGGAAGCACCATAAGAGGACAGTTCAGTCAGGGGGAGCAACCCCAGATGGAAATATACATTTGCAATTGATGACAAAGGGGGAGATATTTATCATATGCAGAGGAGATAGGCATGGTTCCAGGGGGAGCATCAATGATATGATTTTAGTATTGCATAAGAGTGTTTCCATCAATAACAAAGGAGGAGATTGTTGATTAAGGTTGGTTTTCATTGATGTCAACCCTTGAAGAAAACCCCATAGCACAAACATTTAGCTAATGGACCCAATATTATTTGATGTAAATATGAATCATTATTGTTTTTTCATGTTTGATAAGAAGTAAATATGGATGAACTCCAAAGTGGTCCCCTTATGGTGAAATTCCTCATAGGAATATTCTTTGCGGAGTAAGAGAACCCATGATAAATTATGGAATAATGAGATGAAGGACATTGAATTTGTTAGGGAAACTATCCTATATGGATATTTATTTCCATCCCATTCCAAGTGGTATGTAGAACGTCACGTATCTCCTCACGGTTAGAGAGTTATGACCATGAGAAGTTGGAGACCCCGGGTTTGGGTGATGGACTCAAGTTTGTTTGATGGGTAACAATACGAGTTATGATATATTTTCAGATAATACTATTCTATATGGAAATTACATATCAATCCATTTTTGGTGGTATGTTGAATGTCACATAACTCCTCACAGTTTGAGAGTTATGGCCTTATGAAGTTGGAGGTCCCTCACATATCATCTACAAGCCCCAAATGGTCAAAGTAGTCAAAGTGGTTTAAGGGATTTTAAAAGGTAAATAATAAAGTGAAGTAATGAGTGTAATATAATTCAAACTAAATACAAAATAAATTATTTAAATAATAAATTTAATGGGGAAATTAGAGGTGGGTTAACCCTAAAATAAGGAAAGTGGGCAAAGTGACCTAGAAGATGTTTTTAAAGAAGCTACTTGGAGAGTATAAATAAGAGGCTAGGCTCTCTCATTTTAATTACACTTGAACATATTGAATATCTATAGGTGTATGAGGTAACCAAGGATATCTAAGATGAAATTCTGAGGGAAGGTGAAGAAAATAAGGCCAAAATGCAAGGAAGGATAAATTCTTTTGATGGTGCTTTCTAAGGTATGTTATTTACATGTCATCTCACCATTTTCGCTATACATTTTTTTCTATAATGATTCAGACTGTGAAATTTTTATGACATTGATAAAACATATCCAAGTATACGTGGTAAAAAATTCATCTTGTGGGTCATTGTATTTTTGGAGTTACACTTCGTGGAAAATAGGGTTTATGGCTAGTCCTGAAACTAGTAAAAAACAAGTGTTTCGGGTAAAAATGTCAGAACTTCTTCATAACAGATGAAAATTCAGTGAAACCAAACATGTTGGTTAGGGTACATCCTGTAGTACTCTTTGTAACAGTTTCATATCAATTCAACAAATATTCCATGCGGGGGACACTCTACAATATCACTCTCTAGAATAAGCTAGAATTCAGAAAGGTATGCCATTTTTTCAATAAATCCTTTTCTGAGAGGTTCCAGATAGTAACACCTAGAGGAATTGCACAAAACACACTTAATAAAATTGTGTATCAGTTTCAACTAATCCAAAACTAGGCATGTCAGACTAAAGAAAAGTTTGATGAAAATGCTAATCTCTTATTGTTAGAGTCAAGGAAGGTTTGGAGGAATGTGATCATATACACCAGGTCTATGATAGAGCTACAAATCATATTTGGATGATGAAATTGATGAGGGATTTTGGTTGAGGTACATGTTGAGTATATGGTTGAGACATGTAGTTGATGAGTTGGCACATACATGAGGTGTATAGTTGATGATGTTGGTACATATTGATGATTCATAGTTTATGAGTAGTTGACACATGATTGGTACATACTTGGTACATGGTTGGATGAACTTGTTTATGATACAAGTTGACTACAAGTTGTTTGGTATAGGTTGGTGCATCGTTGATGCACTTTTTTATGGTACATGTTGATTGCAGGTTGTGGTACAGGTTGATGCATGGTTGATACATGGTTTAGATTTATTGGTATAGGTTTATAGCAGTATATCTCATAGTGATAGTGTGACACTGGTTCCATTATTCTACTTCTACTTCATGGCAGTTGGACGGCGAAAGGACAGGTGGTTGTAGCCACCTTCTAGTTGTAGCAAGAAAACATAGGGGGTTGTAGCCTCCTTCTGGTTGTAGCCAGAGAATTGGGGAGTTGGAGTTTCCCTCAAGTTGTAGCCTGAGAAACTAGGGGGTTAAAGCCTCCTTCCAGTCGTAGATGAAAAAAAAGGAAGTTGGTGCTTTTAATGAATGTAATTATTCAAGACATATGAGAAAAATCATTTTGTGGTTTTCTCCTGATTTGGGTTTCCACGTAAAACACTGGTGTACTGTGTATGCGTGTGATTGTTTATCTCTTATTGCTCATTATTGGATAATAATTCTACATTGATATAACATTTGAAGAAAAAGGATTATAATTACGATATAAATGATTCACCCCCCTTCTCAGTAATCCAACAAAACATACTATCACTGAGCTAGAAATCCTAAACGAGCCCTCATCCACAGATTTCCCTGTGCTAGGAAATTATTCCTTTGATTCCTACTTCGGAAAATTCTCCCCGCTCTCATCTGATGCCCCTCACTCAAAACTCCAAAACAATTTTTCGAGAGGAATTGCTGAGGACACCAGAGGAAACTCTCTTCTGCCAAGAACCTGCGTTAGAAATCACATAACTAACAAGAGGAAAAGGGAAAAGTAACAGGAAAGGGGAAGTTGATGCATGTTTCCCACAAGTTTGGACCCTCTATTTTGATGGATCTAAATCACAAAAAAGGTCAGGAGCAGGGTGTATCCTCATTCATCCGAAGGGTAAATGATATTTCATGTCCTGCAAAATAGAGTTCGAATGCACAAACAACACCACCGAGAATGAAGCTCTAGTACAGGGGATAAAGAAATCCATAGACTTAAACATCAAAGAATTGAAGGATTTCAAAGATTCTAAAATCATTGTCAGACAGATAAGGAATACTATACATTACAATTCTCCACACCTGAATAATTACCAACGGGAAGTGCACAGGCTAATAGAGTATTTTGAAGCTTTCAACATTACAACAATTCCCAGAGAAAAAAACACTCTTGTTGATTCTTTGGCCACCATTGCTTCAAAGCTATCACCTCTAGAGGATTATGAAGCCTCTCGATTCACTGTAGAACTTCTCTACAAACCCTCAGTACCCAACAACATTTCTAATTGGAAGGTTTTTTATGGAGACTAAAACATTATAAACTTTATGACCAATAAGGAAAATTTTAAAGACTTGTCCATTGATGATGAATTATTCTAGGAACAATCGACAAAAACCAACCCTCATATAAATCAGTTGATCGACAAATCAAAGTCTCACATGATACCAAAGGGAATGACTAATTTAGAATACCTTTTTGACCTAAAAGAAATATTTAAGGGGTAAAAAGATGTGAAGACCGGTAGTTCCTGTCCCATGCATGAAACTATAAATCTCAGAACCTCAGAAAACCCCAAAAACATAAACCTTAGTGAGATGATATCTAAAGAGGAAAGGAAGGCTTATGTCAAAAATATTTAGAAATAACAAGATGTCTTTGCATGGTCCTACCGGGATCTGAAAACTTATGGTACCCATATCATTCAACACACTATTCCTTTAAAGCATGAGGTAAAACCCTTCCAAAAAAATCTATGGAAGTACCACCCATACCTGGAGCCTCTCATGTGTCAGGAGTTAAAGAAATTGTCAGATGCCAAAATTTTCTTCCAGGTTAGACACTCTGCATGGGTAGCTAATTTAGTTCCTATAAGGAAAAAGTCTGGGGAGATTCGCCTATGCATAGATTTCATAAATCTCAATAGAGATTTAGAAAAGGACAACTACCCAGCTCCACCAATGGAGAAACTCCTATGGACCGTGCCTAGCTCTAAAATTTTCTCCTTACTAGACCGTTTCTCAGGGTACAACCAGGTTCTAATTTTAGAAGAAGACTGCTTGAAAACTACCTTCTGAACCAAGTGGGGAGATTTCACTTACAAAAACATGCCTTTTGGGTTAATAAATGTAGGAGATACCTTCCACAGGGCCATGGACGTAGCATTTCTGGGACTAATCAAAAAGTGTGTAGTAGTGTATTTGGATGGAGTGACTATGTACTCAAAGAACAGAGAAGATCACATCCAACACTTAACCCAGATTTTTGAAAGGTGTAGGAAATACAAAATATCCTTAAACCCTAAGAAAACTATTTTCAATGTCAAGGAAGGTAAATTATTAGGCCACATCATATCTCAAGCAGTCATTCACATAGACCTAGAAATAATTAAGGCTATATCTCATCTTCCATTACCTCACAACAAGAAGGTTATACAGTCATTCTTCGGGAAAATCAATTTTGTTAGAAATTTCACTCCCGATTTCATGGAGACTATCAAACCCCTACAAAAAATGATTCGTAAGGATGTTGGGTTTAAGTGGGATGATGAATGGAAGAAGGATTTCAACAATATTAAAACTGCAATCTCGCAAGCCCCAGTGTTATGAAGTCCCAATTTCAACAAATATTTCTTCCTCTATACATTTGCTTCCAACCAATCATTAGCCATAGTATTAACGCATATGGATGATGACAAAAACAAATCCGCATTATCATTCATGATCACTAACCTCCAAGGTGATGAACTTAACTATCCTGTTATAGATAAACAATCTTATGTGGTTTATAAGGCAGTAAAACATTTCATATCTTACATCTTCAAGAACCACACCAAAGTAATCGTGCCTCACCCTACAGTCCGATCCCTATTTACTCAATAGGAGATGGGGGAAGAAGAGGAAATTGGATGGAATTAGTTCAAGAATTTGATCTAGATATAAAAATTGCTAAACTAGTTAAAGGACAAGGATTATGCAAACTGGCAGCTGCAGCTCAAGACCAAGTAAATGAAGACCCTGGATGGGAGAATGAAATGGAATTATGGTGTGGTGAATCTTCATACATTTCCCCAAGACAAGAATCTTGGTATGAGAAAGAGACTTATTTCCTACACCATGGGACTTGTCCAGAAAACCTCAACCCTAGGGAAAGGAGAGATCTCAGGTTAAAATTTGCACAATATCGCCTCATAAATTTGGTACTCTTTCGGGTTAATTATGATGGGGTACTTTTGATATTCCTCGAGTGTGAAGATGCACATAAAGTTCTGAAGCATCTCCATGATGGCCCTACCGGTGGACATTTTGTAGGAGACACCACCGCTCATAAGATACTAAGAGTTGGCTATTATTGGCCCACTTTGTTCAAGGATGCTCACACATTAAACTAAAACAATTGTCAAATAAGAGATGGGAGAGAGAAGAGAGAAGCGGTCCCACTCCAACTGGTAGTTGTTTCTAGGCTTTTTGAGTAATGGGGGTTAGATATCATAGGAGAAATTACACCAAGTTATTCAAAACAACATAAGTACATACTCACTGCCACCAATTATTTCACAAAATGAGAAGAAGCCATTCCTCTAACTCATGTAAATGAGAAGGTGGTAATCCAATTCATAGAACAACAACTAATCATAATGTTTGATGTCCCTTATGTTCTTGTTTTTGATAAGGAAGCTTACTTTTCTTCCACCTTATTAACAAGGTTTTCCCTAGACAAAGGAATCATAATTAGATACTCTGAAAATGATTATTTGCAGGGAAACGAAGTGGCAGAATCAACTAATAAGAACCTAGTGAGGATATTAAAGAAAACTCTTGCAGACAACCAGAGGAGTTGGCATAATCTACTCCATAAAGATTTATGGGAAGACAGAGTTACACCAAAGGAATATATAAGAAAATTCCCATACTTTCTAGTATATGGATAGGAATCCATTCTCTGGAATAAGTTATATCTTCCATCCCTTCAACTTGCTCAGGAGTCCAGAGGGAAACCCTCATAGATATTAAAACAAATAATTGACACTTTTCTCATGTAAGAAGAAGAAATGGAGAAAGATAAATCAAATTTCATATCCCACCAGCAAATAGTTAAAATATGGTTTGACAAGAATAAAGCTAAAGAGAAGAATTTTGAAGTAGGAGACTTAGTCCTAAAATGGGACAGAGCGAACAAGCCTAAAGGCAAACATTCTAAGTTTCAGAATCTATGGCTCAGACCATTCCAAGTGGCTGAGAAGATTGGGTTAGGAACATATTGACTGCCAAAACTAAGGGGGGAACTTGATGCTCTCTCAGTGAATGGCCAAGCCCTAAAACAATACTTTCATTCAAAAAGAAAATCTCTCTTTTGTGTTGTTCCAAATCCGTCGTTTTGCATTCTACACTTTCTTTGGTTTTATCTTTTGCGATTGTGATTTTGAAATATTGTGTTTATAAAGACAATGGTTGACCTCAAATCATGGGACATAGAAAACTCTCTTCCTAACTCATCGCTCACATATAAACACAAGAAGCGTTGAGTAACCTATGGTTGTTTCAAGAAATTCTTTATCCAACTTGTGCAAATGAACAACTTTGGAGAGATGAGGAAGAATCTTCTTTGTGGTTTGGTAAAAACCTTAAGGGAAATATGGTAAGATGGAAGTAACTACATGCACCTCCAAGACAAAGCTAGTAAGTTTCACCTTAACCATCTCATCTTGCAAATAACAGACGTTCTCCTCTCCTGCTCCCTCAGGGAATTATGATGAAGTAAAAGTCAACTATATCAAATGAGTGCGTCGTAGGAGAAGGTATTCATATATCTCCACCGGGGATATGGATGCTCGCTGGCAGTAGAGAAAGGTATGTGATGTCGGGGTGACTCTGTTGGGGCTATGGATGCTCGCTGGCAATGGAGAAATCCCGTAGAAAATGAATGAAGGTAACGAAAGGCCTAGTTCCTATGAATTCTCTACTAGAATCTTGTCAAAAGAGGGCATGAGTCAAGGTTAGAGGAAAATAAGGTGGAATAAAGTTTAAAAAACCCCATAGGCAGGCCCAGGTGCATCAACTGGAGAAATTCTAGTGCAAAGGTAAAGAAGCTCTGATGAAAACCAGTTAAGTTCCTAATCATCTTTTGCATCAGTTGAGCCTGAGGAAAGAATAGAGTTTCTTATTTCTCCCAGTAAGTTGCCATTTTTTGAACACTCAACACACCCTAAAAAGCCTATGTCAATTTTCCACTTTTTGGGTACCACTTGATCTTCACACTGTCTGAATTAGATTTTCCTTTGAGAAATGTTTTTCCTTTGTTTGTTATCTTGACTCTCATCATCTATTCAGGCATGTGTAGTTCTATAAACCCCATGAGTTAAAAATACTTAACACTTAAATAAGGAATCAACAACCAAAACACCTCACCCGATGCGCTCAACGAATTCAACATTGGAAGAAATTAAAAGGTGAAAAGGAACCACTCAGAAAACCTTAGTCGTCGAACATCGATATTCACCGATATCAATGAAAGGAGGTTTTTGTTTCATGATAAGTATTACATACATAAATTTCCGACATTCGATCCCTTTGGCATTGGTAAAAGGCGAAGGGAGTAACATTTATAAGGAAAGGAAATGATATCGTCGATGGCAGATAACCGACATGCTTGTCAGAATCGGAGAAAACTGAATCACGACGAACATTGAGACCATGCTAAGGAGTTTTCCCCGATCACAGATCCCTGAAGCATTTCGACATCGACAATGTTTTGAAGATGCTAACCCAAAGGAAAATACGCGATAGGTTTATCCTTGATCGCTAATCCCTGATACCTTTTCATCATCAACGATTCCAGGTTTAGTTTAAAATGCACAACCTAAAGAAAGTCCTGGCTGCAACTAATACTCATGAAGTTAGCTTCTTGATATTCATTACCATGTGTCCCAAGACAGTTTCACCATGTCAGCATCGTACGATGAAATCGATCGACGTCGAAGTTTTTTCGCAGAAGGATATCAAAGAAAAAACTCGTAACACATTGTCAATTCCCAATCCACCCACTGGGAAAGCGACATGATGGGACGTTTTAGATCTAGATACGTTTAGATTCCAAGCATTCAAGGGACTAATTAAGTCCAAATCTTGCATTAGTTTATGCTTCATGTGTGAATCAAAAGGCCGTTTGAAATTACTGAAAGAACACAACACCATTCGTGCCTCCGCCGCAACCCAAGATGAATTAAATTGTAGAGATTCGATGGTAGATTTGTTTGAATTTCACTCATCACCTAAATTAATTGGTTGATATGACCAGTAAGTTATTTCCCGTTTAAATTATTTTGGGCCATTGTAAACAAGATCATTCTGGGCACAAAGGAGTTTCAGAGCATCCAGAGGAGCGAGACGAGCAATTCAAAAGCTTCCGATATCCCATGACTATCAAAATTCAAGGTTTATCAATCATTACAGGGGCAATACCTCCAAGAAAACCAACCACCAAGTGATCTCTAAGAGTGTCTAAGCTAAAGGAACCTAAGGTGGGAGAAGGCTCTTCCCCAGCGACTGCAAAACATTTAAAATTTTCCCCAAGGCCAAAACCAATCATCGGGACATCCACCAAGAAGGTTTTCATTCAAAATCTAGCCTTTGGAGACACGGAAGCAAGCACAGGGACCAAGGTAGCACTCTCACACTAGGGATAACTCTTCAAGAAGATCAACCGGGAAGAATTCCCAGAATATATACCACACAACGACCCTGATATGAGAAAGCTTGATGATGATGTTTTCCCGAACATTCGAAGATCATACTTGCACATGGTGGCAAGAAGAAATCCATTTCTCCCCTGCATAGAACTCCAGTGTGTTGGGGTTTTCCTTCTGGTAGAGGTGCATAGTTATTACAAGCTTAGAGACCCAGAGGAGTGACTGAACACCGATTTCGTTGTAAACTTCTACGAGCGCCACGACACCAGTTGGGCGATGGCTTCATGGTGGAGAGAGGATAAAAAATACACCAATCGGACCTCCGGCTTGTACTAGACGACCAACTTGAGGGATAACAATAAATCCTATCCGTCAAATCTAGGAGAAGATACCAACATCTGTTATATTTACAGGAGTTGCACAAGGTTTAACCCTAGAATTCACTTGGACTTCACGAATTCAAAAGGTTTGGAGTGTAGAGGAATCAAAATCATGGAAGTCCATAAGTCCGAATAGATATGTAACGTTGGATCCAGTGGACGCGTGACAACAAATATGGAACTCTGGAGCCATAGAATTCTGAGAGATCCCAAGCAAGTAGTGTGAAGAATTGTTGAAGGCTAAAGCCCCGAATAGATTAGATCCCTTCATTGATCAGTATATCTAGGTCATCCATATTGTGGAAATGTGGTGTAATGTCCTCAGTTTGGAGGAGGGGCACTCTGGGAGGAATTCTGTGTAGTGGAGCGAAGAATTACTTAAGCCCACAGGCTAGATTTCACTGGAACCATTTATTTGTCACAGACAACCATCAGAAGATCCACCTGATTGGAAGTTTGGTCCTCTAGGAGAGAATCTGCGAGGGAGTGTTGACCTGAAGTTACCCGAAGCTCGAAGGCGAGGAAATATATATATCCAATTGTTGATTTGGTGGTGGACACATGGAGAAACCCCATTAAATTAGAGGTAGAACACTTTGGGAGCTTGGAGAAGTGTTGGATGTTAAGAGTCCTAAAGCCTGAAGGTTTAGCGCCTTTTGAGATAAGACTTGGGTCAAATCCTGGGGTCATATGAGGAAAGGGGCTTAGTGAAGGGATCTAGCACCTATGTATTTCAAATTTTAAGAAAGGAACAGGGGATTAGCAGGAGCCCATGGGTTTTGGAGAACCTGTAGAGGGAGCTAAAAAGGGGCATGTGTAAACTTGTTTGGGGGGCCCAACATGGTCCCTAAGAGTTAATTCGACTCCAATTCTTGAATGATCCTAAACTGGGAGGTCGAGCAACCCTAGGAAGAAGAGGGGGTCTACATCAAAGGTGGGAAGAACACAATTTTCTTCCTCCTCTTCCAACATGGAGGGTTCAAACAAATTTAAGTACTCCACGTTCATCACTTAGTTTATATGCATATAAGTTGGAATTTTTAGTCTGAAGATGTTCTCATTCACTTTCTCGATTATCTCAAATGGTCCATATATAAGAGGCTAGATTTTATTCATTTCTCATCGCAGTCGTTCCCTACTTAGGTAGAGCCACACCTTGTCTCCAACACATAACTTATGATCCTTCTTGTGTTGATCATGCTTGGATTTGTACAACTATTGGCTCTTCTAGAGCTCCTCTTGAACCCTTAAATGTACCTATATTATATTTTACATAAATGTTCTTTCCTTTTGTTCTTCTCCTTGTAATTTTGATTATTCCCTCCGTTGTTCATAAATAATTTCAAATGGTTAAGGAGGTAAATAACCAAAACAAGTCTCAAAAGGGGACTTATTGGTGGAAGAATGAAGTGATATATTGTAAGAGTGTTGAATGTAGAGTGTCTACTTGTCAAAAGTATTTGGATGTTTTTTTTTGTATTGTCTCAACAGTTTCACCAACGTCATGTTTATGCCCTCAGATTTTCCATCAATCTCATGATGAAACAAACTGAATTACTTCAACTTGGTATCCATTCTCTCCCAAAGAGTTGTCCAAAATCTACCCAAGAACTTGTTGTACCTATCAAATATGATGGAGGTTGGAAATATGAAATGTACCAAGACATGGTTGAAGAATAGTTCATCTTCTTATCGTCCTGAGATTGTATTCTTACAAGGAATTAGAATGCACATTTTTCATGTAATGACTCTTACATTTTGCACGTTGCATTTTTCATGTAACATTAACAATATAAATCATAGCAACACATAATCAATGACATCATATTTAAAGCAATTACAAGCATCTCATTGTCATAATCAAATAACATCGCAACCGACACATCAACAATTTAGTAACATAAAATCACACATCATCATATTTGAATAACGACATATAATCAACCAACATCATGAATGGCGTCGGAAGATCAACTCATCACGATCAACTGGAATCATCATTACTTTTAATCGCTCAACTCATCACATAGATATAGTCATTAGATAACACAAAGTTAACATGAGATAACATAATGATAGCATGAATATAAAATCACGATGACATAAATATACTACCCACCCAACCTACTGTGCAAGGTTAGGACCTCTAGGACACATAAGAAATGCTCAAGACCAGGATCCAATTAATTTTAACCATTTAAGGTCTCAGGGATGGTGACTCTTCTGAGGAACAAGGAGGTCTCTAAATCCCACTAATACAATCAAGTCCACATAAACTAGATTGATCATTCAATCCCATTCATCAATTAATCATGGCACAAGGGTAATCTTCATCTTTTTCAATCCTACATCAAAATTTAAATATTTGTTGCACGCGAGAGTAAGCAAACTCTAGAACATTCAAATGTCAACTTAATTAATGACGCAAGAGAAAGCTATTACTAAATCAGTCACATATCGACATAAATTCAAGATGCAATATTAAATAGCAACTTATTCATGATGCAAGAGTGATCAACATTAAATTCAAAGGTGCAAGTGAATAATTACGAAGAAATCACATGCCTACTTAAATTAAGGCACACAAATAAATTTTATTACTAAACTAATCATGCATCACCATTATTGTAATGTGTGTGAGTATTCAAAGCGTAAATATTATGCGTCAGCATTAGTTCGTAGAACCACACAATCTAACCACTTAACCATTAGCATAAATGAAATCATATGTCACATTAAATTTCATTCGTGCAAGAAGTCCAATATCTAAAACCATCATTTATTACATTAAATTCCATTTTTGCAAGAAGTCTAATATCTAAATGATCATACATTACATTATATTTCCATTGCACGCATGAAGTCTAATATCTACAAAAAATACGCATTACATTATATTTTCATTACGCACAACAAAGTCTGTCTACTCAATCAATCACTCATCAATTTAGTGGATGCAAGAATAAATTATTAACACATCTCTCCATACATCAACATTATTCATGGTGCATGATGGTATAATTATTAAGTGGTCATACCTCAACATTAATCAAGGCACACAAGTAGATGCAATTATTTGTTTTATCATGCTTCAACATTATATCAAGCGCCAAGAGAAATCTATACTTAATATCCTTGAATTTATTCATGAGAACCTAATCCTTTTTACATGATAGGTGAGACATATTAAAATATTGGGCCTATATATTAGATATCAATTAGTTAATAAAACATCTAATAAACATTTAATAAAACAAAAACATGTACAAACTACACATATCTGATATCAATTATGCCCATTAACAAAAGCTAATTAGATGGCATAAATAAGTTGAGTATTCCAGCTAAACGAAGGAGGTTTCCCATACACACAGAGGTTACCTTAATTGCAAAAATCGTTGAGTAGGAAAAAAGGGAAATTCGTTGTGTAATACAAGTAAAAATCATTGAGAAAATGGAGTGAAATTCGTTGTGTAATGAAGGTAAAAATCTATGAGATTTTGCAGTGAAATTCATTGTGTAAATGAAGTAAAAATCATTGAGAAAATGGAGTGAAATTCGATGTGTACAATGAATGTAAAAATTGTTGAGCATTTGCAATGATATTCGTTGTGTAAATGAAGTAAAAATCATCGAGAAAATGTAGTTAAATTCGTTGTGTAAAAAAGGTAAAAATCGTTGATCATTTGCAGTGAAATTCTCTGTGTAAATGAAGTAAAAATCGTTGAGCAAATGAAGTGAAATTTTTCGTGTAATGAAAGTAAAAATCATTGAATAAATGAAGTGAAATTCACTATGTAATGAAGGTAAAAATCATTGAGCATGTGTGGTCAAAATTTGTGGGTTTCCTCCACACGCAAAGTAATGCTATCACAAACAAAATGTAGAGTTATGTGGTCAAAATTCATGTGGGTTTCCTCCACATGCAATGTAATTCTATCACAAAAAAATACTAAGATAAGTGGTCAAATTCATGTGAGTTTCCTCCCATAGACTGAGCATGTTTTACACCCAAAAATGCAGAGATAAAGACGGTAAAAAATATTGCTAGTTTCCCCACAATCTGAGAACGTTTTACACCAAAAACGAAGAGGTAAGGAGGGTAAAAACACTTTCTAGTTTCCCCATAGTCTGAGCATGTTTTACACCAAAAATGCATAGGTAAGGAGGGTAAAAAATCTTGCTGGTTTCCCCACAAGATGGGCACAAATTACACTTAAAATCACAGAGGTAAGGATGGTATAAAAGCAGGGATGAAGATACCAAGGCGCTAGGAAAAATGAATGAAGGCGCGAAGCTTAAATTGTAGGTAGCAAGATACATTTTGTTTTCCTAACCAAATGCCTAAAGGAAAGTGAAAACCGAGTAATAGCAATGGTAAATAAAGATTCTTCAAGCACCTATTCCCTAGGTTTTTCCAAGTAATTTTTTCAGCTGAAGGGTTGCATCTAATGCTAGTGTCAAGGGTTATGAAACCCAAAAACCTTGCCAAAAAACATAGGGAATACAAATTTAAACAATCCCTGTCAAATGAGAGGTAAAAGCCCAATAAAACAATAAGAATTATTTGAACCCTACATCTATTAAAACTTAATACAATGCAAACTCACTGAAAATACCATAACCAACGAGATGGGATTGATGACAATCCTTGGCGCTTGGTGTTCCCTTCCTTTTTTTGCTTGCTAACCATTGAGACTTCACCGGTACCTCCCAACCAATGCCATGGGTACTCTTCTTCCCCCTTAGCCCCTCGAGTTGCAAAGGGGCCACACACAACCAAAACTAGAAAACTATAGCACAACCAAAACTAGAAAACTATAGCTCCTAGCTCTCCTCACAAGATAGTGATATCACTCTCTTTCTTGAGCTGGGTATACCAACTCTCAGAAGTAAAACCAATCACAATTTATGTAGGATAACCTTACTCATACTAGTCATGGTCCATTCCTTCTCTCCGCAATTTCCTTTATAGATGTTTTCTTAGCAACTTTCCATTTGCACATTTAATTCATTTTTTTAATTTAATTAGGAATTATTCCCCCCATACACTTGTCTCTCGTTCCCTTAGTTGCACTAATAAATCCACAATTTAATTTAATTAAATGTCAATTTCCCTCACCCATGCTAAAAACACACCTAATTATCCCTTTATTCCCTCTATTTCCCTTTTAATGACTGACACCTTTCTAAAACTGAGTTGTGTTTAATTTAGGAAAGTTCTTTAGTTAGACTAAACTAGATGCCTTTGTATTCTTACATATTTATGCTTTATTCCTTTCTCAACAAAAAATCTACTTTAGTATTTAATTTCACAAGTGTATTAATCATTCCTTAGGATTTCTTTTTATTTCCATTTATCTTTAATTTGATTTCATTCATCCCCTCATCATTAAATTTAAAATTTTTAGTTTTTAGTCTCCTCACTCACTTAGAATTAGGCTTAGTTAAATATTTATTTGCAAACACCTAGACCCTTAGGTATTATGATTAATAAATTCATTCTTTAGTTAATTAATTAATCAATTAATTAATTCGACAGGCGCTCAAGGTTTTAAGATTTAACATTCCCTCAAGTTTTCTAGGCCACCTAGATTCATTGACTCGTCATTTTTTTTTAAATCGTGAAGTGCCCCTTAAGACACACTCCATTCTCCAAGGGTGTGACTCATCTTTGATGAAATTTTAATTATGCATTTACCCTTCAAGATTCACTACGTGCTCCAAGCATGCCACTCACCTTTGACTGGTTTTGGTAGTTGTCCAACCCTTGGAGTCAATACTCCATTCATGCGACCTTGTGAGAGACTAAGGGCCTCTAACGAATAAGGGCCATCCCTTATTATGTGCCCCTTATAATATTTGTGAGAGACTGTCCAAGTCTTCCCTCACAACATCGTGGATCTCTTGAACTAAGTAATCATTAACCTACAAATCAAGCCACGATGAGAGTGCTAGAAGGATGTGGCAGGGCTGTTGCCACACCTCTCCCTCAATATCTAGTTGATGTGCATGTCCCCTTTACTCCTTATGTGATTCTAATTATCAATAAATCATCAACCTACATCCATCAATGGAACATTTTCAATGATCCATAAACAACATCATAATATACCCGATCATATGTCACATATGCATAAAATAAAAATACCCAAACCATTACACTCCACTCCCTAAGTCGATCGAGAGTCCAAGGAGGTCCATTGATGCCAGTGGCATCCTCAATATGTCAAGTGTCTTGCATACTTAGGAGAAACTCGTCAATATCATCTGTACATACAAATATATCAAATATCATAACATCATAATCCATAAACATCATCATAAGCATTCATAAGTGAACAAACAACCATATACTAAAACTAGATCACTTGCATGCAAGTGTCCTCAAAGAATAATTCAATAACATTTTCTCGCAATAGTGGGATGTTATAGTTCCCTACTCAGCTAGAGACACACCTTGTCTCCAACAAATAACTTATGATCCTCCCTATGCTGATCATGCATGGATTTGTACAACTGTTGTCTCTTCTAGAGATGCTACTGGACCCTTAGATGTACCTATATTATATTTTCCACAAATGTTCTTTCCTTCTATTATTTTCCTTATAATTATGCTTCTTCCCTCTGTTTTCCATAAACGATGTCAAATGGTGAAGGAGGTAAATAACAAAAACAAGTCTCGAAAGGGGACTTATTGGTGGAAGAATGAAGTGAACTTTTGTAAGAGTGTTGAATGTAGAGCGTCTACTCATCCCAAGTATTTGGATGTTTCTTGCTGTATTGTCTCAACAATTTCACCAACATTATGTTTACGGCCTTAGTTTTTCCATCCATCTCACGATGAAAGGAAGTGGAGTACTTTAACTTGGTATACATTCTCTCCCAAAGAGTTGTCCAAAATCTACCCAAGAACCTGTTGTACCTATCAAATATGATGGAGGTTGGCAATCTGAAATGTACCAAGACGTGGCTGAAGAATAGTTCAATTGCTTCTTGTCCCGAGATTGTCTTCTTACAAGGAATGAGCATGCAAATTTTTCTAAAAGTGTCCACCACAAGGGACAAGTAGTCGTGGCCTCTACTATTCATGGGTAAATTACCTCCAAAAATCTATTGAGATGCTCTCCTATGAACTATTTGGTACTGGCAATGGAATGTACAAACCAAGTTTCCATTTTCTTGGCTTACTAGTGCTTAAAAGAACACAATGTCTAACAAACTTTTCCACCTTCTCCTACGTGTTTGGCCAATACACATATCGTTCTGGTTTTGCCAATATCTTTTCCACGCTAAAATTCTCAACAACTCTAAAATTGTTTGCTTCTCTCATCAACTGCACTCTTTTGTCTCTAGGTATGAATAATTTTTCCATCTTGTACAATAGACCATATTGAATGTGGTATTCATTTCCTTCCCTGGAAGCAACTATCCTTTCCTTTAGTTGCTTGTATAATTCCCTAAAATATTCATATCCCTCATAATATTACCTCAAAAGTTCACGAGTGAAAGGAACAAGTTGCATTATCATTCCAATTGATGCAATCTTCTTTAGTGGTGGTCGAGAGAGCATGTATGCTAGTCTATTCATGACTCCTTTCTTGCAATTAATCAAGAAATGGAATTTTTGCAAGAAACCTAACCATTTGTAATGTCTTACTTGTTGCATCTTTCTCTGACTACGTAGATAATAAAGAGGCTCATGATTTGTGTGTATGATAAACTCTTTCCCCAAGAGATAATGCTTCCACGTATTCACAACTTGTACAATTGCAAAGAGCTCCTTATGATATGTGGGATAATAAAATAGTGTTCCATGAAACAACTCTGAATGGTAGCACACAAGCCTTCATCCTTTCACGGTCACTTCTCCTAATGCATATCCACTAGCATTGACCTCCAGCTCAAACAAATGTTGCAAATTTGGCATGGATAACAATGGAGCATCGTTGATTTTCCTCTTCAAGTCTAGAAATACGCTTTGTTGTGTCTTACACCAATGAAAGTTATCCCCCTTAGCATTTATTGCATGAAATGGTGCTTCTAATATGGATAAGTTGACAATGAAATTTCAAAAATACTAAGTTTCTCCCATGAAACTCTTGACCTTTGTCACATTGATGAGAATAGGCCATTGTGTGATGGCTGAAATATTCTTTGGATCTACCCTCAACTCTCCTCCTTCAATCATGTGTCCAATATATATTAAGGAAGTCTTCCCACATTCACTTTTGTGCAAGTTGGTGATCAACTGTGTCTTCTTCAAGGTCTCTAATACTTGTGTTGCATCTCTTTCCAAGTGTTGCTAAAGATTAACATGTCATCCAGATATAATATTACAAAAGAGTCAATGAAGGGACGTAGTGCATCACTCATGTGTCTCATAAGTGTTGTAAGTGCATTGCATAATCCAAAAGGCATTAATAACCATTCATACAAACCTTGTATTTCTTTGAACGTTGTCTTCCACACATATTCTGCTTTAATACTCACTTGGTGCTAACCTGATTTAAGTTCCAACTTAGTGAATAATTTAGCTTGATACAATTGATCCAACAATTCATCAATCCTTGGAAAAGGATATCTATTCTTGATGGTGATCTTATTCAGGGCACTATAGTCCATGCACATTATCCAACTTCCATATTTATTCGGCACCATGATGATGGGTGAACCACACAATGATGCAGTGGGTCTCATGAATCCCTTCTCCAAAAAATGTTGCAACTACTTCTTTACTTCATCTGCTTCGATGATGTAATTCCTATACATCCCAATGTTAGGAAGTGGTGATTTTGGCAACAACTAAATCTCGTGTTCAACATCTCTCTTGTGTGGAAATTCTTGAGGCTCTTGAAACACTTCCCTGTAGGCTTCAATAAGTTGTTTTAATTATTGATGTTTCTCGCCACTACATCCTTCCAAGGATTCTTTCATCACCAACTTGCTTCCTTATCCTTGTTGTTTTCCTTTTCTCAAGAACAACAAGAAAAATGTCTTTGCACTTCCCATGATTCTTATTTGCTGATGAGCATTAATCAAAGAGAGATTAGATTTATTCTTGTGTGCATTTATGGAATAATATTTTCCATCCTTGAATACGCTGTAACAATTTTCTCTCCTTCTGAAAATGGCTTCCCTCACATACAAATATGGACATCCCAACATCACTCCACATATGTCTAGAGGAACCACATCTACAACTACTTGATCAACGAAATTTTGATTGAAAGCAAACTTAATTTGCATTTATTGATCAGTCTCAATTCCACATATTTCCTTACCCAATGCAAAGGGTATGGATGTGGAGGATCTTGAGTCTCCAGTCCAATATTCTCAACCAATTATGTAGATATCAAGTTGGATTGTGAACATGTATCGAACAAACAACCCACTTTGCTTCGCTTCATGTGGATTTTAATGAAAAAAATTTCAATCATTGTCTTCTCCTCCTTGTGATTGCAACTAACTAATGCCACCTCTTTTTGAAGATTAGTGTAGTTAATATTCCATTCTAAGTCTAATGTGATTTCCACACATTCCTCAATATCTACTGATATTACTGATTTCTTCTTATTTTTTCTGAAAATATTTGGTGTTCTTCTCAAGGTGCACTTTCCAACAATTCTCCTCTATGTGTTATTTTTAATCACATCCTTTACA
The DNA here is from genome assembly GCA_010110895.2 of Picea sitchensis. Classification (NCBI taxonomy): domain Eukaryota; kingdom Viridiplantae; phylum Streptophyta; class Pinopsida; order Pinales; family Pinaceae; genus Picea; species Picea sitchensis. The sequence continues at coordinate 34,619 of SNQJ01S0001674.1, read as the reverse complement.
TTTTTGGGTGGGAGGTGTTCCTTATTTTGTTTTTTATACAACCTTCATCTCATTCCACCTCTTCTTTCTTGTCTTATTTCTCTGATGCTCTTGTGGTTCTACTTGCTTGTGAGGATTTGTTTGTTGTTTCCTCTTATCTCCCTCAAGGTAATATGCTTGATTGTTGGCCTCCTTAATTGTCTTTGATCTAATGAACATCAATTGCCTATGAATTTGAGGTAATAATGCACCCAAATAATTGGCCAACATGTATGGAATTTTGAGAGAGACTCCCATATGAATTTCTCTCTTCCTGAACTCTGTCATGAACTCTTGCATTGATTGTCCTTGCCTTTATTTGAAGCAATTCCATACTATTTGTTGGTGTTCCTTATATCCTATTGGATAACACCGATATTTGATCATGTTCTTAAACACTTCCCAATCAATTAATGGTGGATCCTTTCCTAGTTCTTTTCTTACTACATAACTCTCCCACCATATCAAATCATGGACTTCAAGCTTCAAACGAGAAAAATAAATATTTTGGTTTTCAATTACTTCATGCATGCTGAAGTACACCTCCATCAGTTCTAGCTAGTGGTTCAACCTGATAGAATCCACTTCTCTAGCATAATGTTGTATGTCCTTCTTAGCCTCTACACGAAAAGGTACTTGTGTCTTGTTGTAGCTGCACTCTCCCATTTCTGGCTCAGTATTACATTCTTTGTCTGGATTATTTTCTTCCTTCTTGGGGCCTTCATTCCCATCATTCATTGATGGTGTTCCATTGACCTTTTCTTACAACAACTCTGACACCATTCATGTCAATGTAGCTAAACTATTCTCAAAATGATACAACATGAATATGGGATCTTCTTCCTCTTCGCCTTCATAATGTTTCCCTAACATTTTTGATGATCTATTTCACTCTAGCCCTGAAAAAATTTATTGTCCCTCTCTTTTGTAATCATTGTGAGTACTTACCATACAAGTCTAACTAAATGTATTCAAACATATGCTCTGATACCATCTCATTCGTAAAAAGGAGGCTTATATCCTATATGTCTCACCAACACAGAATTATTTGTTAAAATAATTACAACTCTTCTTGTTTAGATGTAGGAAAACTTCTCAACCAATCCAGTTCCAAGTTGAGTCATAATTAAATAATGAGTCAAGTGGAGTCAGGAAATTAAATTCAATGCAATTCGAGTCAAATCGAAGCAATTCGGGTCAAAGTCCCAGGAAATCGAGTTGAGTCGAAGCAATATGGGTTGAAGTCGAAGCAAGACGGGAAGTCAAAGAAAGACGATTAGAGTCAAATAAATTCTGGTTGAAGTTGAAGAAGGACGAGTTGAATTCGAAGCAATATGAGTCGAAATCGAAGTAAGTCAAAATTTCTCAAGTCAGATTTCTTCTAAGTTGAATCGAGTAAGAGATGGGTACTTGTCGAATGGGGAAGAAAATTCGACCAAAAGACAAACCAAGTCGAATCTTTAATGACCAACAACTGGGAGGAATGTTTGAGGGAGAATTTATACACTATTCATGTAAAACAATGTTTTAGAAGTCAATTTGGCATACGTTGACCAAGAAACACATTTTGGATGAATTTGGTAGCCGGCAAGGTTGTAAAAACGTGGCTATGGTTTGTGGGTAGCTAATGAATGTTCATACAATGCTAGAATTAGATATATGATAGATATGACTTATCACTAAACTCAACTCAACGACACACTTATGAACTCAATGACTCGAAACAAAATTAGAAACCATCAAATGAATAACAATGACTTTGGGAGGAGGGTTGTCGATTTCCAACCTCGAAATGCATTGAACGACTGCAATTAAAGAGATGTTATTCAAGTGTATTAACCCACTAAGAACCATATCAAAGTTGTACGTGAGTATGTTATCAGGCCTTGTTGGCAGCATCCATATTTGTTCTTCTTTGTTCTTTGTTCCTCTGTACATTTCACTTATGGGGATGTTAGTGTGTTTGTTTAAATTGGTATGTTTGTTTAAACCATATCTATTTATAAACACACAATGGCTTGTGTGATAAGATCACATAGATTATTTCAACTACCCAACTAATCTTAAGTATAGAGGGTGGGAGGGGAGAGCATTAATGGAGAAATTATATAGAGGGTGGGAAGGCGGGGGGCATTAATGGAGAAATTATATAGAGGGTGGGAGGGGGTGAGGGCATTAATGGATAAATTATATTATAATTTCTCCATTAATTCCCTCCTCTCCCATTAATGGAGAAATTATATTATAATTTCTCCATTAATGCCCTCCCCTCCCACCCTATAAGAGGGATGGGAGGGGAGACGTCAATGGAGAAATTATATTGGAGGGGAGGGCATGGAGAAATTATATAGAAGGTGGGAAATGGAACATTAATGGAGAAATTATATTATAATTTTCTCATAATTCCCCCCTCCATTAATGGATAAATTATATTGAATTTCTCCATTGAATTCCCTCCTCCCACCCTATAGAGGGATGAGAGGGAGGGCATTAATGGAGAAATTATGAAGTGAAGGAGGGCATTAATGGAGGAAATTATAATAGAAGTGGGAGGGAGGAGCATTAATGGAGATTATGTTATAGTTTCTCCCATTGTCTCCTAAGCCCTCCCACCCTCTATAAGCGATAATGGAGAGAATTGTGGCTGGCATTAATGGATAATTTGTATTATAATTTCTCCATTAATCCTCTCCCCTCCCACCCTCTATAGAAGATGGAAGGGAGGGCATTAATGGAGAAATTAATATTATAGTTGCTCCATTAATCTCCCTCCCTCCCATCTATGAGGTGGGAGAAAGTTTTGTGATAATAAGAAAATATATTATAAATTGAGGAGTCTCTCATGTATTCCAATCAATAAATCACCTATCCTCCTTTAGGAGTCTTGGCTTTGCAATTCTTGGCATACCTGGGTCCTTCTCATATCTTAGAGCCATATCTTTTGACATAAAGGGGGAGTTTGTTCGCTCCTCTCCTTATCATCGATAGTGTTCTCTTTTCTCCGCAACCATCTTGGGACTCCATTTCGTTCACCTTATATCTTAGAGCCATATCTTTTGACATAAAATATCTTAGAGCCATATCTTTTGACATAAAGGGGGAGTTTGTTCGCTCCTCTCCTTATCATCGATAGTGTTCTCTTTTCTCCGCAACCATCTTGGGACTCCATTTCGTTCACCTTTTAGGTTTGACGGTTGAGACTTGTATATAGTCGGCTTGTTTCCCAATCAATTAACTAAACCTACAATGGACTATAAATATCGCATTTGGGCATTCGAAAATTCATTGAAAAGAAATAGTTATTCTCATTCATGGATCAGAAAATAGAACGAGAGATTATAAAGAAGGAAAATCCTGATGAACACTCAACACAATACTCAAGCAAAATTCGAAAAGCTACGGATGATTTCGTTGTACCTTTGAATAGCAGGCTGATGGTCAAAAGGGAAGCAGACGAAGAACAAGAGGACCTCCCAAGTGCAAGGCCTTATAAAAAACAACGAAATGAAAGTGAAAGAGATCAAACTGAGTTAGCGATTCAGAATGAAGATAAACATAATAAACTAATGTTACAAGAGGATCCATTGCGTAAGAAGTTAGTTGAAATCACTACAAGATGCGGTGTAAAATGCATAAGCAGGGACCTGGAGATCTGCCTTTCAAAGGCAGTGGAGGAACGGTTGCGTAATATAGTAACCCACCTAATTAGATTAACTAAATTGCGTGCTGATCTTGGGAAGCCTGCGAATGACAAAATAGTTATCACTTCAAACGTAAAATCTCAAATTCTATTCTCAAATAGGGAAGCGGCAAATGAGGAAAAAGCAAAGGAGGCGCCGAATATTTCAAGTGATGCAGAAGACAAATGTCAAGATCGCCTTGAGATAGCAAATCCATCGATGGTGACAAAAGCAAATATAGCTGCCCGAAAAGCAATTGGCGGAGAAGACGTAGTGTCAAGATGGCGATCGTTGGCCGAACGTTCCAGAGAAACGCGTAAAGAAATCGGAAAAACTATAATATCCACTAATAGTGAATTAAATTCTGCAAATATAGCGTCTGCTTCCTGCGAACTAATTCAGAGCAGAATAACTGTTCAGCACGTAATCGATTATCTAGAGAGGGAGCCGCAGATGACGAAATCGACTTTGTTATTTCGCTTGTATGAGAGACGCACACCAGGATCAAGAAAAATATAATGCGATTTGATCAAGACAGTAAATTTGATGTGTTTTAAATTCTATTAATTTGTTTTTGTAAGTTCGTTTTTGACCCTATA
>SNQJ01S0001674.1:8308-30272 GCA_010110895.2 Picea sitchensis | reverse complement strand
GGCACACAATAACAATTCTCTTACATTATTGGCACACCCCAATATAGTTTCAATTACCCTACTACGGTCCATTCACTCTCTTAGTTGAACTCTTAGCATCCTTGCACCTAGTGCAATATAAATATTCAACACTAGACATCAAAATATTTTCTTATGCAATATAAATATTCAACACTAGACATCAAAATATTTTCTTATGAGATTTTTTCATGGCTCTTAGTAAAGAGTCCTCAGTTGATGAGTCCAATTCATGTCATGCAAGCTTGCATCTAGAACACATGAAACTATGCTTATGAGTCCAATTCATGTCATGCACACTTGTATCTAGAACACATGAAACTATTATAGGAGTAGATCACAACCCTTTATCTTCCATTTGGATACAAATATTAGCCTAACCAAATATGGAGGTCAAATAAATGGATGGGCTTTGGATTCCTATACCTATAACCTCATAGCCTACTTCCCAAATTTTATATATTCTCACATAGGCTCAAAATTTTCACTTAAATAACTACCACTTGGAAGGAATCATGAGGCTTGGTGACAATCTCAACCCACATAAGTGAAACTATATTTAGCTTAATGATGATGTCACTACCATATATTCTCAAAAGAGTATCACCACATAGAAGGCATTGTGTGAAGCCCTTTGCTAACATTTTTAATATAAAGGCTATCACACCAATGGCATTGTGTGAAGCCCTTTGCTAACATTTTTAATATAAAGGCTATCACACCAATATGTTGTCCAAATTGTATCATCTCTATCAAGCACTTGGGAACATAATGCAAGAATATAGAGAGGTATTCACTCAACTTCACATTTAAATCAAAATTCTAAATCCAAATGAGGAACTAATTAATAAATTTAATTATGGTTTATTTGTTCTTATTAAGTTTGAGGTTTTCTTACTTGAAAATATTTCCCTTCACTAGGGATTCTGACATGCCTTTGTTGTTGAACACAAAGTTCAATAGTTCCCTAACTTTTAACCTTCTAGAAACCTACACTCACCCTTTATCCCTAACTCTCAAAATACTCCTAATATACATATACCTTTGATGACTCATCACCAAATACATAATTTGGTATCTCATCTACTAATGGCCCCAACCAATGGTATATGTTCCATGAAAATCACATCCATATTACAACCAATTCTCATTCTTTCAAAAGATAATTTGTAACTAGAGAACTATCTATTTATCCATACTATTTGGAATCTAAAGACAAACACACAAATCCCTCCCTCGTCGTAGATCCCAAAATTATTTCCTTACCTAACCTTGGCCTTGCATATGGATCACTCCTTGTTCTCACCCAAGATAACACCATATCTTCTCTTATCTTATTTTTCACTCATAATTGCAAGATTAGGAATTGGACGGCCATTATCATAGTTGATAATGGAATTAAAAATAATACAATCTTTCGTGACTTTTTCTAGTGTCATAAAATTCCCACACCCCCCTATCTCTACCTCTATAGTCTTGGTTGGGTACGAAAACATGGTCCCAACTTGCTCACTAACCGAGACTATATAGTCACCTTTTTCCCTGACCCCTTGAGAAACAAAATTGATTTTTATTTGTCTCCACCAAAATTATTCAAAACTCATAATTAACCTCCCCTACCAACAATGACATAAGGATCTCTATGATGCTCACAATAATAACTAAACTCTTTTCAAAGACAATTGTGTATACAAAATCACTATTGCTAATATATCGACTTCACATCGATGTTATCAAACAATTGAACCTCCATAAATGTATTTATTTACATACTTGGAAACACCCTACCCCATGTGAGCTCAAGTTCACTACATAATTATTCTATTAATCCTTGTCACACATAATTCCTCAATGCTCTTGTTGTGATACCTTAGTACCTATCACTATGTTTTCAAAAACTTCCTCGATCCTACAACAACTTTATTTACCATATCACTATTGCAAGCCACACAAATTTTCTCTACAATCCCTTCTATGCATTCAAATACATCCTCTTATTTTACCCCAATACTCTCAAATAGAATTACACAAATCAACACAAACCTCTCTATAACACCTCTGTATCAATATCCAATATCAAAACAACAATCTTGACACTCACTTAAAGCATATGGTTTACATTTCCCCAATGACAATGCTCTCATTCTATGCATCAACAATGTGTTCTTCCAATAGTTGTACACAACCCATGTTCCATCTATTAAAAGTATAATTATATTATCCTTAACATGGAACAACACTCCTTTAGGCATAATAAACAACCATATTTTTAGGAATGTACATCAAAATCCTCTTATCCTCATGGAATATACATCACTATTTTGTTTTGAGGCTAAGAAGGATGTCCAACCACCTCGAAAATCAATGGTGATCATGTACACCACAACACCCTTCACTCGACATGATAGTCTCCAACACACTAGCCATATATGGTCTTCATAGTAGCAACATAGACTAGACCAAAAAACTATTTATAGGCCACTCACATTCATACCATGTCTTTTTGTAGTTATGTATGATTTCTCAAGCAACTCTTTTACTTTGCAAATTGAGTTTTAGCACCACTTTGATAGATTATCACTAGCTCGTGTTTTTTTTCTCATGGCTAGGGTTTCACACCATCTACAACAATAGTTCTAAATATTATTATGATAGGTATTCGATTCATTATCACAACACATTGACAAATCCACATTGTTTATGATATTTATGGATAAATATTGTGTAGGTAGATTTGAAATGCCTAATGTCTTGAATCGACACTCTACCCATCATCGGGGACTAGAAGATATACAATGTTATAATATAGTAGATATTAAAGGCATATAAGGGAGAGTTAGAATATTATCGTTGAGGATAAAGAAGGGAAATTTGATAAAATAATGAAGTAGTTGTTGTTTTAGAGACATTATTAAGAATAAAATATATTAAACAAAATATTAGATTGAATTAGAATATTAAAATAATATTTTAGGATAAAATAATCATTGAGGTAAGAATATGAATACTAGCGAGGAAACAGTAAAGGGTTTAATGATTAAAATGATGTACTAAAGAGATTAAAGTTAAAAGGGGGTCGAGAGGCAATAAGTTGATGATAAAATCGAAAGATTAATTTGGAAGGTACCATAACAAGAGAGAAATGAGAACACTGAAAAATGTTTGTAATTTGATACACTAGAAAAAATATTTTAAGATATTGTATTAGAGTAAAATAACTGAGGAGGTGAGAATTGGATAAATAAGAAGTAATTTAATAAAGAAGAGTGATAATGAATATATGAAACAATGGAAAATATAATAACTAAGGAATTAGAGTATTTTTAAATAATATATCAAGGAGAGGTTTAAATTGAAGGCAAATTTATAAGAGGTTTTTAGGAGGGGAACAAGGATAGGTAGAAAAATGAATAAATCAAAGAGAGGATCAAAATAAATAATAGAAAGACAATGATAAGCTTAGGAAAGAGAGAGGAAGAAGGATCGACAACTGAAAGAACCAATGAGGTTATAGAGAAAAGGAGGGGGGAGGCTATAGCTTAAGGAGATGAATAGTGGGATTCCAAGGTTGGTTGAGTTTGTAGCCATATTCTCGATTAAAATTATTGGAATGGTTTTCAACTTCCAATGCTTGTCAAATAATAGGAGAAGGGTAATTAGGGGATGAGGATAAAATTTTAGTTTGGTAAAAACAAATTAGGTATTTGGATGTAAACGAGTTTTCAAAAATAGTTTATTTGGAGATTTGATTATGGTTAGTGTCAACTATAAGTTCTTTAAGATGGCCTTTAAAGGATCTACTAGTTTGAACTATGTCAAATTTTCCATAGTAGAAAATAATTTTTTAAACACTTGGTCTAGGAATCGGGTTATGTTTGTGGTTGGAATTTTTAAATATACATTTGAGGGTTTAATATAGTTTGAAAATATTTTGTATGTTATTTTTTAGGAAATATTTTGGAAATATGATACGTGGTGCTTTGGATGTAGGGAACAGAGACAATGACTAGGGGAGGGGAAGAGGAGGTGTTTTTTTTATTTAGGATTGCAAGCTAGATGGAAGCATCTATTGATTTGAGATATAGAATAACCATTGKCCATCAGGGCCTTGGTTAGGTGGGATTTTTCCTTCTCAAGGAATTGAGGGGAATATTAACAGATGGCTCCAGTAATGAGATTTTTTAGCACCAAATGTTTTTTACCAAGATGATTATGGGATTTCACATGAAGGTATCTATCATTGTGAGTCCTTTTTTAAAGAATGTTTGGGTAAGGGAGCTATTAGGAAGGCGAGAGATAATCACATCCAAAAAAGAAATAGATTTTCCCTTTTTTGTCCACTTGAAACATCATATGTTTCAAAACTACCTATGCACTGTCTATCTAGAAATATCATATATAATATAGTGAACTATTAAAATATACACACTCATAAATGTCTCTCATCTTCCTACTATATTTATGGCATTATATTTTTATGGAAATCTATCTCTTGCAAACATTTTCAACATAACCTTCATTCTTCATAGATGAGTGTATACCTCCAATATTTCTATTGGCCTCAATTACAATATAGCTTCAACATTCCTTATATTCTAAGGATCATTTTCAACATAACCTTCATTCTTCATAGATCATTGTATACCTCCAATAGTTCTATTGTCCTCAAGTACAATATACCATCAACATTCCTTATATTCTAAGGATGAATAAATGATTTTGACTAATAATGCTAGCTATGCACATACGCTTTATAGTAGCTCACAAACTGATGCAGGAGCATCACCTTCAAAGTCAACAATGCACACATGGAGGCAAATAGGGGACATCTCATCAATGACTAAATTTCAAATCAAGCATTTAAGTCAGAATTTAATGGGTTATTGAGATATTTTTGTAACAACATTTTATAATGTAACTTGTTTGTATAGTCTTGAAGGACTCTAAGAAATGCATATATGGAGTGTCAACTCTATCTCGCAATAACTAGTAATTATTGTAATAGGACAGAGTAGGTAATAGTTTTGAATTTGAAATGATAGATTTCAGAACAAGATGGGAGAGCTCATGGAGCCGGTCCTTAGATAGTTTATTGTTGCATTGTAATAGAATCAATATGGATGAGTATTGTAAGAGAGATCAGTAGAGCAGAGTAGAATAGTAGAAACCCTATGTATTTTGTTTTCATGAATGAATAGAGAAAACCAAAATTGTTCCAAATCCTTGGACTATGTTCATTTCATGTGTGATTGAATGAATTTTATTTTGTGTGTATGATTTGTTACAATTAATTTCATGTATGAGTGTTCGAGAGATTAACTGTATGAGTTTGTGACGAAGATGGTTGATTTTCAATCATTTCTGTTCTGATACTTGTATGCAAGATGTCCATCTCAAACGTAAGGAGTGTGTCGACTGAGTCTAGGATTGATTCAGAGAAGTTCAGAGAGAGATTCAGAGAAACTCAGACCAGGTGCCAGGTGTGCACAACATCAAGAAGCCAACAAGATTCAAATAACCAACGCAGAAGAATGCCAGGTGGGTGAGAATCATTTTCTTGGCAATAAAATCCTTCGAACTGAGTTATTTGAAATCCCAAGGATGCAAAATGTGCGTGGTAGATAGAAATCATTTCAAGGATAGAATCTCAAAAGAGATAACACTTTTCATAAGTGTTGAAGAGATCCTAGGAATGTATTCATCGGGAGAACAAAGGTTTGGAACCTTTGAAAGAGGATAAATATTCAAGGCAAAGAGATATCAAATATTTAGGAGGGGAACAAGGATATGTAGAAAAATTAAGAAATCAAAGAGAGGATCAAAAGAAATAATAGAAAGACAATGATAAGCTTAGGAAAGAGAGAGGAAGAAGGATCGACAATTGAAAGAAACAATGAGGTTATAGAGAAAAGGAGGGGGGAGGCTATAGATTAAGGAGATGAATAGTGGGATTCCAAGGTTGGTTGAGTTTGTAGCCATATTCTGGATTAAAACTATTGGAATGGTTTTCAACTTCCAATGCTTGTCAAATAATAAGAGAAGGGTAATCAGGGGATGAGGATAAAATTTTAGTTTGGTAAAAACAAATTAGGTATTTGGATGTAAACGAGTTTTCAAAAATAGTTTATTTGGAGATTTGATTATGGTTAGTGTCAACTATAAGTTCTTTAATATGGCCCTTAAAGGATCTACTAGTTTGAACTATGTCGAATTTTCCATAGTAGAAAATAATTTTTTAAACACTTGGTCTAGGAATCGGGTTATGTTTGTGGTTGGAATTTTTAAATATACATTTGAGGGTTTAATATAGTTTGAAAATGTTTTGTATGTTATTTTTAGGAAAGATTTTGGAAATATGATACGTGGTTCTTTGGATGCAGGGAACGRAGACAATGACTAGGGGAGGGGAAGAGGAGGTGTTTTTTTTATTTAKGATTGCAAGCTAGATGGAAGCATCTATTGATTTGAGATATAGAATAACCATTGGCCATCAGGGCCTTGGTTAGGTGGGATTTTTCCTTCTCAAGGAATTGAGGGGAATATTAACAGATGGCTCCAGTAATGAGATTTTTTAGCACCAAATGTTTTTTACCAAGATGATTATGGGATTTCACATGAAGGTATCTATCATTGTGAGTCCTTTTTTAAATAATGTTTGGGTAAGGGAGCTATTAGGAAGGCGAGAGATAAACACATCCAAAAAAGGAATAGATTTTCCCTTTTTTGTCCACTCGAAACATCATATGTTTCAAAACTACCTATGCAGTGTCTATCCAGAAATATCATATATAATATAGTGAACTATTTAAATATACACACTCATAAATGTCTCTCATCTTCCTACTATATTTATGGCATTATATTCTTATGGAAATCTATCTCTTGCAAACACTTTCAACATAACCTTCATTCTTCATAGATGAGTGTATACCTCCAATATTTCTATTGGCCTCAATTAATATATACCTTCAACATTCCTTATATTCTAAGGATCATTTTCAACATAACCTTCATTCTTCATAGATCATTGTATACCTCCAATAGTTCTATTGGCCTCAAGTACAATATACCATCAACATTCCTTATATTCGAAGGATGAATAAGTGATTTTGACTAATAATGCTAGCTATGCACATATGCTTTATATTAGCTCACAAACTGACGCAGGAGCATTGCCTTCAAAGTCAACAATGCACACATGGAGGCAAACAGGGGACATCTCATCAATGACTGAATTTCAAATCAAGCATTTAAGTCAGAATTTAATGGGTTATTGAGATATTTTTGTAACAACATTTTATAATGTAACTTGTTTGTATAGTCTTGAAGGACTCTAAGAAATGCATATATGGAGTGTCAACTCTATCTTGCAATGACTAGTAATTATTGTAATAGGACAGAGTAGGTAATAGTTTTGAATTTGAAATGATAGATTTCAGAACAAGACGGGAGAGCTCATGGAGCCGGTCCTTAGATAGTTGATTGTTGCATTGTAATAGAATCAATATGGATGAGTATTGTAAGAGATATCAGTAGAGAAGAATAGAATAGTAGAAACCCTATGTATTTTGTTTTCATGAATGAATAGAGAAAACTGAAATTGTTCCAAATCCTTGGACTATGTTCATTTCATGTGTGATTGAATGAATTTTATTTTGTGTGTATGATTTGTTACAGTTAATTTCATGTATGAGTGTTCAAGAGATTAACTATATGAGTTTGTGACGAAGATGGTTGATTTTCAATCATTTCTCTTCTGATACTTGTATGAAAGATGTCCATCTCGAACGTAAGGAGTGTGTTGACTGAGTCTAGGATTGATTCAGATAAGTTCAGAGAGAGATTCAGAGAAACTCAGACCAGGTGCCAGGTGTGCACAACATCAAGAATCCAACAAGCTTCAAATAACCAACGCAGAAGAACGCCAGGTGGGTGAGAATCATTTTCTTGGCCAAAAAATCCTTCGAACTGAGTTATTTGAAATCCCAAGGATGCAAAGTGTGCGTGGTATATAGAAATCATTTCAAGGATAGAATCTCAGAAGAGATAACACTTTTCATAAGTGTCGAAGAGATCCCAGGAATGTATTCTTCGGGAGAACAAAGGTTTGGAACCTTTGAAAGAAGATAAATATTCAAGGCAAAGAGGTATCAAATATTTAGGAGGGGAACAAGGATAGGTAGAAAAATGAAGAAATCAAAGAGAGGATCAAAAGAAATAATAGAAAGACAATGATAAGCTTAGGAAAGAGAGAGGAAGAAGGATCGACAACTGAAAGAACCAATGAGGTTAGAGAGAAAAAGAGGGGGTAGGCTATAGATTAAGGAGATGAATAGTGGGATTCCAAGGTTGGTTGAGTTTGTAGCCATATTCTCGATTAAAATTATTGGAATGGTTTTCAACTTCCAATGCTTGTAAAATAATAAGAGAAGGGTAATCAGGGGATGAGGATGAAATTTTAGTTTGGTAAAAACAAATTAGGTATTTGGATGTAAACGAGTTTTCAACAATAGTTTATTTGGAGATTTGATTATGGTTAGTGTCAACTATAAGTTCTTTAAGATGGCCTTTAAAGGATCTACTAGTTTGAACTATGTCGAATTTTCCATAATAGAAAATAATTTTTTAAACACTTGGTCTAGGAATCGGGTTATGTTTGTGGTTGGAATTTTTAAATATACATTTGAGGGTTTAATATAGTTCGAAAATGTTTTGTATGTTATTTTTAGGAAAGATTTTGGAAATATGATACGTGGTGCTTTAGATGTAGGGAACGGAGACAATGACTAGGGGAGGGGAAGAGGAGGTGTTTTTTTCATTTAGGATTGCAATATAGATGGAAGCATATATTGATTTGAGATATAGAATAACCATTGGCCATCAAGGCCTTGGTTAGGTGGGATTTTTCCTTCTCAAGGAATTGAGGGGAATATTAACAGATGGCTCCAGTAATGAGATTTTTTAGCACCAAATCTTTTTTACCAAGATGATTATGGGATTTCACATGAAGTTATCTATCATTGTGATTCTTTTTTTAAAGAATGTTTGGGTAAGGGAGCTATTAGGAAGGCAAGAGATAATCACATCCAAAAAAGGAATAGATTTTCCCTTTTTTGTCCACTCGAAACATCATATGTTTCAAAACTACCTATGCAGTGTCTATCCAGAAATATCATATATAATATAGTGAACTATGAAAATATACACACTCATAAATGTCTCTCATCTTCCTACTATATTTATGGCTATCATTGTGAGTCCTTTTTTAAATAATGTTTGGGTAAGGGAGCTATTAGCAAGGCGAGAGATAAACACATCCAAAAAAGGAATAGATTTTCCTTTTGTCCAATTTAAACATCATATGTTTCATAAAAACTACCTATGCAAAGGTTCATCCAAATATCATATATATTATAGTGAACTATTTAAATATACACACTCATAAATGTCTCTCATCTTCCTACTATATTTATGGCATTATATTCTTATGGAAATCTATCTCTTGCAAACACTTTCAACATAACCTTCATTCTTCATAGATGAGTGTATACCTCCAATATTTCTATTGGCCTCAATTAATATATACCTTCAACATTCCTTATATTCTAAGGATCATTTTCAACATAACCTTCATTCTTCATAGATCATTGTATACCTCCAATAGTTCTATTGGCCTCAAGTACAATATACCATCAACATTCCTTATATTCTAAGGATGAATAAGTGATTTTGACTAATAATGCTAGCTATGCACATATGCTTTATATTAGCTCACAACCGACGCAGAGCATTGCCTTCAAAGTCAACAATGCACACATGGAGGCAAATAGAGGACATCTCATCAATGACTGAATTTCAAATCAAGCATTTAAGTCAATTTAATCAAGTTATTGAGATATTTTGTAAACAACATTTTATAATGTAATCCTTGTTTGTAAGTCTTGAAGGACTGTAAGAAAATGCATATATGGAGTGGAGCACAACTCTATCTTGCAATGACTAGTAATTATTGTAATAGGACAAGAGTAGGTAATAGTTTTGAATTTGAAATGATAGATTTAAAAACAAGATGAGAGAGCTCATGGAGCTGGTCCTTAGATAGTTGATTGTTGCATTGTAATAGAATCAATATGGATGAGTATTGTAAGAGATATCAGTAGAGAAGAATAGAATAGTAGAAACCCTATGTATTTTGTTTTCATGAATGAATAGAGAAAACTGAAATTGTTCTTCCAAATCCTTTGACTATGTTCATTTCATGTGTGATTGAATGAATTTTATTTTGTGTGTATGATTTGTTACAATTAATTTCATGTATGAGTGTTCAAGAGATTAACTATATGAGTTTAGGATCTAAGATGGTTGATTTTCAATCATTTCTCTTCCGGGATACTTGTATGAAAGATGTCCATCTCGAACGTAAGGAGTGTGTCGACTGAGTCTCGGATTGAATTAGAGGAGTTCAGAGACAACAAAGGAAACTGAGGTTGGGTGTAAGGTGTGCACAACATCAAGAATCCAACAAGCTTTGAAGAACCAGCGCAGGATAATGCCAGGTGGGCGAGAATCATTTTCTTTGCAAAAAAATCCTTCGAATCGAGTTATTTGAAATCCCAAGGATGCAAAGTGTGCTTGGTATAGAACTATTTCAAGGATAGAATATCATAAGAGATAACACTTTCATAAGTGTTAAACAGATCCCAGAATGTATTTTTCGGGAGAACAAAAGTTTGGAACCTTTGAAAGAAGATAAATATTCAAGGCAAAGAGGTATCAAATATTTAGGAGGGGAACAAGGATAGGTAGAAAAATGAAGAAATCAAAGAGAGGATCAAAAGAAATAATAGAAAGACAATGATAATCTTAGGAAAGAGAGAGGGAGAAGGATCGACAACCTAAAGAACCAAATTGAGGCTAGAGAGAAAAGGAGGGGGTAGGCTATAGATTAAGGAGATGAATAGTGGGATTCCAAGGTTGGTTGAGTTTGTAGCCATATTCTCGATTAAAATTATTGGAATGGTTTTCAACTTCCAATGCTTGTAAAATAATAAGAGAAGGGTAATCAGGGGATGAGGATAAAATTTTAGTTTGGTAAAAACAAATTAGGTATTTGGATGTAAACGAGTTTTCAAAAATAGTTTATTTGGAGATTTGATTATGGTTAGTGTCAACTATAAGTTCTTTAATATGGCCCTTAAAGGATCTACTAGTTTGAACTATATTCTAATTTTCCATAATAGGAAACAATTTTTAAACACTTGGGTCTAGGGAACCAGCTATGTTTGTGGTTGGAATTTGGGATACATTTGAGGGTTTAACAGAATCAAAATGTTTTGTATGTTATTTTTAGGAAAGATTTTGGAAATATGATACGTGGTGCTTTAGATGTAGGGAACGGAGACAATGACTAGGGGTGGGGAAGAGGAGGTGTTTTTTTCATTTAGGATTGCAATATAGATGGAAGCATATATTGATTTGAGATATAGAATAACCATTGGCCATCAAAGCCTTGGTTAGGTAGGATTTTCCTTCTCAAGGAATTGAGGGGAATATTAACAGATGGCTCCAGTAATGAGATTTTTTAGCACCAAATCTTTTTTACCAAGATGATTATGGGATTTCACATGAAGTTATCTATCATTGTGATTCTTTTTTTAAAGAATGTTTGGGTAAGGGAGCTATTAGGAAGGCAAGAGATAATCACATCCAAAAAAGGAATAGATTTTCCCTTTTTTGTCCACTCGAAACATCATATGTTTCAAAACTACCTATGCAGTGTCTATCCAGAAATATCATATATAATATAGTGAACTATGAAAATATACACACTCATAAATGTCTCTCATCTTCCTACTATATTTATGGCATTATATTGTTATGGAAATCTATCTCTTGCAAACACTTTCAACATAACCTTCATTCTTCATAGATGAGTGTATACCTCCAATATTTCTATTGGCCTCAATTAATATATACCTTCAACATTCCTTATATTCTAAGGATCATTTTCAACATAACCTTCATTCATCATAGATCATTGTATACCTCCAATAGTTCTATTGGCCTCAACTACAATATACCATCAACATTCCTTATATTCTAAGGATGAATAAATGATTTTGACTAATAATGCTAGCTATGCACATATGCTTTATATTAGCTCACAAACTGATATGTAGTAGCATCGCCTTCAAAGATGAAAATGCACACATGGAGGCAAACAAGGGACATCTCATCAATGACTAAATTTTAAATCAAGCATTTGCTCCTAATTTAATGGGTTATTGACATTTTGTAACAAATATTTTATAATGTAACTTGTTTGTATAGTCTTGAAGGACTCTAAGAAATGCATATATGGAGTGCCGACTCTACCCCGCAATAACTAGTAATTATTGTAATAGGATAGAGTAGATAATAATAGTTTTGAATTTGAAAATGATAGATTTGAACAAGACGAGAGAGCTCATGGAGTCGTTCCTTAGATAGTTGATTGTTGCATTGTAATAGAATCAATATGGATGAGTATTGTAAGAGAGATCAATAGAGCAGAGTAGAATAGTAGAACCCTATGTATTTGTTTTCATGAATGAATTTCAGAGAAACATAAATTGTCCCAAACCTTTGGACTATGTTCATTTCATGTGTGATTGAATGGATATTATTTTGTAAGGTAAGGATTTGTTTTAATTTCCATGCATGAGTGTTCTAGAGATTAACCGATGAGTTTGTGATGAAGATGGTTGATTTTCAATCATTTCTATTTTGATACTTGTATGCAAGATGTCCATCTCAAACGTAAGGAGTGTGTGTCGACCCAGTCTAGGATCATCAGAGAAGTTCGCAGAGAGATTCAAAGAAACTCGCACTAAGTGCCGTGTGTGCACAACATCAAGAATTCAACAAGCTTCAAATAACCAACGCAGAAGAATGCCAGGTGGATGAGAATCATTTTCTTGGAAAGAAAACTTCAACTCGAAAGGCTTTGAAATCCCAAGGATGCAAAGTGTGCGTGGTAGATAGAAATAATTTCAAGGATAGAATCTCATAAGAGATAACACTTTTCATAAGTGTTGAAGAGATCCCAGGAATGTATTCGTTGGGAGAACAAAGGTTTGGAACCTTTGAAAGCGGATGAATATTCAAGGCAGAGAGATATCAGAAGCTCAGGTGGAAGAACGACCATGATCATTGGATCATAGGGAAGAATATCGACAGTCATCGGATCATAAGGAAGTGTGTGGACCTTATCATTTCATGCAGATTGGAAATAATTTGTGAGAGTTGACACTTGAGATTTTCAAAGTCCAGAGACCCAGAATAGAATCTCGACCATCCGATCAGTGTTATAAATCTAAGCCATCGGATCATTGGAGGTGAAGACCAAGCATCAGATTGCTAGGAGAAATAACAACCATTGGTTTCTGTAATCTTAGAAGGGAGAGCGGCTTGAAATTTGAGATTCTCGAAGTCCGGAGTATTGGAATGCCAAGGTGGGATCTCAGTTGTCTGATTGATCAAGTGGGAGCCGTCAGATCTCGTGAGCGCATAAGGAGGAAAGTTTGAGACTTAAACTCCCAGAGAGTGGAGAGCCGAAGAATATAGGGACTGTTGAAGCTAGGAGGGTACGTGTCAGTAGCTCGGAATATCTGGAGGTAGGCAGAAGTTAAACTTGAAACGCAGCGGAAGCGTGGAGATCCAAAGAGCTTTGAATCATTGATCTGTGAGGAGACACTTGTCAACAGATCTTGAACTCTAGGAGAAAGTTGGAGTGAGGTTTCAGTTTTGAGAATTTAAATCATCGGAGCGCAGAGACCCGAAGTCCCAAAATAAGATATGGACCGTTCAATTCAGAGGATACGTGGCACAAATTGTTTAACTCTCAGTAAATCCAAAAAGTAATCCTCGACTGTTGGATAGGGAGACCTGTGAACCGTTAATCTAGCGTGGTCATAGTTTTAGAGATTTGGTCATCAGGTAAATATAAGTGAAGACTTTCCCAAAGTCGCGAAAGGAGAATTGTTGACTTAATCTAGGTCATTGGTTAGTAGAGGATCTGGACCGTAGATAAGGAATCTGGTTATTAGAGGATATGGATTCTGACATTCCTTTGTTGTTGAACACAAACTTCAATAGTTCCCTAACTTTTAACCTTCTAGAAACCCACACTCACCCTTTATCCGTAACTCTCAAAATACTCCTAATATACATATACCTTTGATGAATCATCACCAAAAACATAATTTGGTAGCCCATCTACTAATGGCCCCAACTAATGGTATATGTTCCATGAAAATCACATCCATACTACAACCAATTGTCATTCTTTCAAAAAATAATTTGTAACTAGAGAACTATCTATTTATCCATACTATTTGGAATCTAAAGACAAACACACAAATCCCTCCCTCCTCGTAGATCACAAAATTATTTCCTTACCTAACCTTGGCCTTGCATATGGCTCACTCCTTGTTCTCACCCAAGATAACACCATATCTTGTCTTATCTTATTTTTCACTCATAATTGCAAAATTAAGCATTGGACAACCATTATCATAGTTGATAATGGAATTAAAAATAATCCCATCTTTCGTGACTTTTTCTAGTGTCATAAAATTCCCACAACCCCCTATCTCTCACTCTATAGTCTTGGTTGGGTATGAAAACATGGTCCCAAATTGCTCACTAATCGAGACTATATAGTCACCTTTTCCCCTGACCCCTTGAGAAACAAATTTGATTTTTATTTGTCTCCACCAAAATTATTCAAAATTCATAATTAACCTCCCCTACCAACAACGACATAAGGATCTCTATGATGCTCAAAATAATAACTAAACTCTTTTCAAAGACAATTGTGTATACAAAATCACTATTGCTAATATATCGACTTCACATCGATGTTATCTAACAATTGAACCTCCATAAATGTATTTATTTACATACTAGGACACACCATACCCCATATGAGCTCAAGTTCACTATAGAATTATTCTATTAATCCTTGTCACACATAATTCCTCAACGCTCTTGTTGTGATACCTTAGTACCTATCACTATGTTTTCAAAACCTTCCTCAATCCTACAACAACTTTATTTACCATATCAATATTGCATGCCACACAAATGTTCTCTACAATCCCTTCTATGCATTCAAATACATCCTCTTATTTTACCCCAATACTCTCAAATAGAATTACACAAATCAACACAACCCTCTTTATAACACCTCTATATCTATATCCAATATCAAAACAACAATCTTGACACTCACTTAAAGCATATGGTTTACATTTTCCCAATGACAATGCTCTCATTCTATGCATCAACAATGTGTTCTTCCAATAGTTGTACACAATTCATGTTCCATCTATTAAAAGTATAATTATATTATCCCTAACATGGAACAATGCTCCTTTAGTCATAATAAACAACCATATTTTTAGGAATGTACATCAACATCCTCTCATCCTCATGGAATATACATCACTATTTTGTTTTGAGGCTAAGAAGGATGTCCAACCTCCTGGAAAATCGATGGCGATCATGTACACCACAACACCCTTCACTCAACATCATAGTCTCCACCACACTATCCATATATGGTCTTCAGAGTAGCAACATAGACTAGACCAAAAACCTCTTTATAGGCCACTCACATTCATACCATGTCTTTTTGTAGTTATGTATGATTTCTCAAGCAACTCTTTTAGTTTGCAAATTGAGTTTTAGCACCACTTTGATAGATTATCACTAGATCATGTTTTTTTCTCATGGCTAGGGTTTCACACCATCTACAAAAATACTTTTGAGTATGATTATGATAGGTATTCAATTCATTATCACAACACATTGACAAATCCACATTGTTTATGATATTTCTGGATAAATATTGTGTAGGTAGATTTGAAATGCCTCATGTCTCGAATAGACACTCTACCCATCATCGAGGACTAGAATATATACGATGTTATAATATAGTAGATATTAAAGGCATATAAGGGAGAGTTAGAATATTATCGTTGAGGATAAAGAAGGGAAATTTGATAAAATAATGAAGTAGTTGTTATTTTAGAGACAATATTAAGAACAAAATATATTAAACCAAATATTAGATTGAATTAGAATATTAAAATAATATATTAGGAGAAAATAATCATTGAGGTAAGAATATGAATACTAGGGAGGAAATAGTAAAGGGTTTAATGATTAAAAGGATGTACTAAAGAGATTAAAGTTAAAAATGGGTTGATAGGGAATAAGTTGATGATAAAGTTAAAGGATTAATTTGGAAGGTATCATAACAAGAGAGAAGTGAGAACACTAAAAAATGTTTGTAATTTGATACACTAGAAAAAATATTTTAAGATATTGTATTAGAGTAAAATAATTGAGGAGGTGAGAATTCGATTACTAAGAAGTAATTTAATAAATAAGAGTGATAGTGAATATATGAAACAATGGAAAATATAATAACTAAGGAATTAGAGTATTTTTAAATAAAATATGACAAGAAGAGGTTTAAATTGAAGGCAAATTTATAAGAGGTTTTTAGGAGGGGAACAAGGATAGGAAGAAAAATGAAGAAATCAAAGAGAGGATCAAAAGAAATAATAGAAAGACAATGATAAGCTTAGTAAAGAGAGAGGGAGAAGTATCGACAACTAAAAGAACCAATGAGGTTAGAGAGAAAAGGAGGGGGGAGGCTATAGATTAAGGAGATGAATAGTGGGATTCCTAGGTTGGTTGAGTTTGTAGCCATATTCTCGATTAAAATTATTGGAATGGTTTTCAACTTCCAATGCTTGTCAAATAATACGAGAAGGGTAATCAGTGGATGAGGATAAAATTTTATTTTGGTCAAAACAAATTAGGTATTTGGAAGTAAACGAGTTTTCAACAATAGTTTATTTGGAGATTTGATTATGGTTAGTGTCATCTATAAGTTCTTTAAGACGTGCTTTAAATGATCTACCAGTTTGAACTATGTTAAATTTTCCATAGTAGAAAATAATTTTTTAAACACCTCGTCTAGGAATTAGGTTATGTTTGTGGTTGAAATTTCTAAATATACATTTAAGGGTTTTATATAGTTTGAAAAGATTTTGTATGTTATTTTTAGCAAAGATTTTGGAAATATGATACATGGTGCTTTGGATGTAGGGAAGGGAGACAATGACTAGGGGAGGGGAAGAGGAGG
The DNA here is from genome assembly GCA_010110895.2 of Picea sitchensis. Taxonomy (NCBI): domain Eukaryota; kingdom Viridiplantae; phylum Streptophyta; class Pinopsida; order Pinales; family Pinaceae; genus Picea; species Picea sitchensis. The sequence goes on along the minus strand of SNQJ01S0001674.1, from coordinate 13,054 downwards.
TGTTTTTTTATTTAGGATTACAAGCTAGATGGAAGCATCTATTGATTTGAGATATAGAATAACCATTGGCCATCAGGTCCTTGGTTAGGTGGGATTTTTGCTTCTCAAGAAATTGAGGGGAATATTCACAGGTGGGTCCAGTAATGAGATTTTTTGGAACCAAATGGTTTTTAGCAAGATGGTTATGGAATTTCACATGAAGGTATCTATCATTGTGGGTCCTTTTTTAAAGAATGTTTGGGTAAGGGAGCTATTAGCAAGGCGAGAGATAATCACATCCAAAAAAGGGATAGATTTTCCCTTTTTTGTCGACTTGAAACATCATATGTTTCAAAACTACCTACGCAGTGTCTATCTAGAAATATCATATATAATATAGTGAACTATGAAAATATACACGCTCATAAACTTCACATTGAGGAGTGCTTCATGACACTATCTAATCACAACAATGTCTCTCATCTTCTTACTATATTTATGGCATGATATTGTTAGGGAAATCTATCTCTTGCAAACATTTTCAGCATAACCTTCATTCTTCATAGATGAGTGTATACCTCCAATATTTCTATTGGCCTCAATTACAATATACCATCAACATTCCTTATATTATAAGGATCATTTTCAACATAACCTTCATTCTTCATAGATCAGTGTATACCTCCAATAGTTCTATTGGCCTCAATTACAATATACCATCAACATTCCTTATATTCTAAGGATGAGTCAGTGATTTTGACTAATAATGCTATCTATGCACATATGCTTCATAGTATCTCACAAATTGATGCATGAGCATCGCCTTCAAAGTCAACAATGCACACGTGGAGGCAAACATGGAACATCTCAACAATGACATAATTTCAAATAAAGCATTTAACTCAGAATTTAATGGGTTATTGAAATGTTTTTGTAACAACATTTTATAATCTAACTTGTTCATATAGTCTTGAAGGACTCTAAGAAATGCATATATGGAGTGTCGACTCTATCTTGCAATAACTAGTAATTATTGTAATAGGACAGAGTAGGTAATAATTTTGAATTTGAAATGATAGATTTTAGAATAGGACGAGAGAGCTCATGGAGCCGGTCCTTAGATAGTTGATTGTTGCATTGTAATAGAATCAGTATCGATGAGTATTGTAATTGAGATCAATAGAGCAGAGTAGAATAGCAAAAACCCTATGTATTTTGTTTACATGAATGAATAGAGTAGATCGAAATTGTTCCAAATAATTGGACTGTGTTCATTTCATGTGTGATTGAATGAATTTCATTTTTTGTGTATGATTTATTACAGTTCATTTCATGTATGAGTGTTTGAGAGATTAATTGTATGAGTTTGTGACGAAGCTGGTTGATTTTCAATCATTTCTCTTCTGATACTTGTATGCAAGATGTGCATCTCGAACGCAAGGAATGCATCGACTGAGTCTAGGATTGATTCATAGAAGTTCAGAGAGAGATTCAGAGAAACTTAGACCAGGTGCCAGGTTTGCACAACATCAAGAAGCCAACAAGCTTCAAATAACCAATGCAGAACAATGCCATGTGGGCGAGAATCATTTTCTTGGCAAGAAAATCCTTCGAACTAAGTTATTTGAAATCCCAAGGACGCAAAGTGTGTGTGGTAGATTGAAATTATTTCAATGATAGAAGATCAGAAGAGATAACACTTTTCATAAGTGTTAACAAGATCCCGAGAATGGATTTGTCGGGAGAAGAAAGGTTTGGAACCTTTGAAAGTAGATAAATCTTCAAGGCATAGAGATATGAGAAGCTTGGGTGGAAGAACAACCATGATCCTTGGATCATAGGGAATAATATCGACAGTCATCGGATCATAAGGAAGTGCATGGACCTTATCATTTCACACATAGAGGAAAGAAGTTGTCCTAGTTGAAACTTGAGATTTCCGAAGTCCGAAGACCCAGAATAGAATCTCGACCATCTGATCAGTGTTATAGATCTAAGCCATCATATCACTGGAGGCGAATACCAAGCGTCATATTGCTAGGATAAATCACAACCGTTGGTTTTTGCAAGATTAGGAGGGAGAGAGGCTTGGAATTTTAGATTCTTGAAGTCTGGAGTACTGGAACGCCAAGGTGGGATCTCAGTCGTCTGATTGATCAAGTGGGAGCCATCAGATCTCGTGAGTGCATAAGGAGGCAATTTTGAGACTTAAACTCCTGGAGTGTGGAGAGCTAAAGAATATCTGAACCATTGAAGCCAGGAGGGTACGTGTCAGTAGCTCATAATATCTGGAGGTAGGCGGAAATTAAACTTGAAATGCAGCGAAAGCGCAGAGAGCCGAAGAGCTGTGAATCATTGATCTGCGAGGAGACACTTGTCAACAGATCTTAAACTCCAGGAGAAAGCTGGAGTGAGGTTTCAGTTTTGAGAATTTAAACTGTCGGAGTGAGGAGACCTGAAGCCTCGTAATAAGATATGGATCGTTCAATTCGGAGGATATGTGGTAGAAATTGGTTAACTCTCAGTAAATCCGTGAAGTAATCCTCGACCGTTGGATAGGGAGACCCGTGAACCACCGATCTAGCATGGTCACGGTTTCAGAGATTTGGTCATCGGGGAAACATAAGTGAAGAATTTCCCAATCTCATGAACGGTGAATCGCCAACTTAATCTGGGTCGCTGGTTAGCAGAGGATCTGGATTCTGACATTCCTTTGTTGTTGAACACAAATTTCAATAGTTCCCTAACTTTTAACCTTCTAGAAACCCACACTCACCCTTTATCCCTAACTCTCAAAATACTACTAATATACATATACCTTTGATGACTCATTACCAAATACATAATTTGGTATCCCATCTACTAAAGGCCCCAACCAATGGTATATGTTCCATGAAAATCACATCCATACTACAACCAATTTTCATTCTTTCAAAAAATAATTTGTAACTACAAAACTATCTATTTATCCATACTATTTCGAATCTAAAGACAAAGACACAAATCCCTCCCTCCTCATAGATCCCAAAATTATTTCCTTACCTAACATTGTCCTTGCATATGGATCACTCCTTGTTCTCACCCAAGATAAGACCATTCCTTCTCCTATCTTATTTTTCACTCATAATTGCAAGATTAAGAATTAGATGGCCATTATCATAGTTGATAATGGAATTAAAAATAATCCCATGTTCCCTGACTTTTTGTAGTGTCATAAAATTCCCACAACCCCTTATCTCTCCCTCTATAGTCTTGGTTGGGTATGAAAACACAGTCCCAACTTGCTCACTGACTGAGACTATATAGTCACCTTTTCCCCTAACCCCTTGAGAAAGAAAATTGATTTTTATTTGTCTCCACCAAAATTATTGAAAACTCATAATTAACCTCCCATACCAACAATGACATAAGGATCTCTATGATGCTCACAATAATAACTAAAATATTTTCAAAGACAATTGTGTATACGCAATCACTATTGCTAATATATTGACTTCACATCGATGCTATCAAACAATTGAACCTCCATAAATGTCTTTATTTACATACTTGGACACACCCTACCCCTATGAGATCAAGTTCACTATAGAATTATTCTATTAATCCTTGTCACACATAATTCCTCAACCCTCTTGTTGTGATACTTTAGTACCTACCACTATGTTTTCAAAACCTTCCTCGGTCCTACAACAACTTTATTTACCATATCACTATTGCATGTCACACAAATGTTCTCTAAAAACCTGTCTATGCATTCAAATACATCCTCTTACGTTACCCCAACACTCTCAAATAGAACAAGACAAATCAACACAAACCCTCTCTATAACACCTCTGTTTCAATATCCAATATCAAAAGAAGAATCTTGACACTCAGTTAAATCATATGGTTTACATTTCCCCAATGACAATTCTCTCATTCTATGCATCAACAATGTGTTCTTCCAATAGATGTACACAACCTATATTCCCTCTATTAAAAATATAATTATATTATCCCTAACATGGAACAACCCTCATTTGGGCATAATAAACAACCATATTTTTAGGAATGTACATCAACATCCTCTCATCCTCATGGAATATACATCACTATCATGTTTTGAGGCTAAGAAGGATGTCAAACCACCTAGAAAATTGATGGTGATCATGTACACCACAACACCCTTCACTCAACATCATATTCTCCACCACACTAGCCATATATGGTCTTCAGAGTAGCACCATAGACTAGACCAAAAAACTCTTTACGTTCCACTCACATTCATAGCATTTCTTTTTGTAGTTATGTATGATTTCTCAAGAAAATCTTTTACTTTGCAAATTGAGTTCTAACACACTTTGATAGATTATCACTAGCCCATGTTTTTTTCTCATGGCTAGGGTTTTACACCATCTACAACAATAATTTTAAATATTATGATGATAGGTATTTGATTCATTATCACAACACATTGACAAATCCACTTTGTGTATGATATTTCTAGATAAATATTGTGTAGGTAGATTTGAAATGCCTGATATCTTGAATTGACACTCTACCCATCATCGAGGATTGTTGTGGGTGGGAAATCCCTCCTACGAACTAGCACTAAGGGTTTTATCGTGCATGCAGAAATGACCTAAAGATTCTTACTTTCTACCATCATCCCATGCCTAGACCCCCATTACTTATATGTAAATACAAGGCTCAAGAGATTAAGTTGATGTACCTTATTCTTCATGTTTGATGTCGATCCCTTTTTGTGCTTGGTCGTTCTTTGACTG
>SNQJ01S0001673.1:24646-134689 GCA_010110895.2 Picea sitchensis | reverse complement strand
TAAAGGAAAAAGCAAAAGGGAGGAACAAAGGGAGAATAGAAGGAGAAACATACTAAGGTCTGCTCTTTGATTTCTTGTTTAGATAATTCAGTATTCATTCATTCCTTAATTTATTTAAGGCCTAATTATTTTTTATGATAACATGGTCTTATTGTAGACAACAAGATTCAAGGCTGAATTACATCATTCAGACACTTGTTTTTCAGAGTTGTTGATCTATCTTTGATAGTCTGTGTAGACATGTTTGTTTGTGAATTAGTTTTCATGAATGAAAAATCCTATTGTCCAGACTCTAATGGGAAACAATCTCTGGCAAGATGATCCATCTTTTAGAGTTCATTTTTTTTAATTTTCTGTGAGAAGTCATTTTGTATGTTTCATCAGGGACATCTAAGTTTGACTTTGGTCCAAAACTTATTCATGAAATTTTGTAAAGAGAATGAATCTTTAATGAATTGGAATGAAATAAAGGATTTCTTTATGTCTCATCTTTCTTGATTATCGACTTGGTGTCTTTACTTCTGTCTCTATATTTATTTCAGCATCTATTATATTCCGAAAAACACATAAATAATGAATTTTTCAACAAGATTTTATTTATAAAAAACCATCCTAAGCACTTGTAATCAATACTTGTGAGTTACAATATTACTTTTGATGGATATAAACATAGGGTTATATTCCCATATATTTTTCTTTAGCCAAGAAGAATCTGAAAATGCTTGAGTAAGATCATTTCATATGTTTTCCTCAACATATATTTGGTGACTCCACTGGGGATATCATCAATATATTTGTGGTTATTTTTATGCTTGATTAGCATCGAATACATCTAATTTTATGATATTGATTCTTTGAATTTTTTATTTCTTAATGAATGTGCATGTTTCAAAGGAGCCCAATATTGAGCCTGGTCTTCAAGATCAAACCAACATTGCTTTGAATCTGTTCAAAACCATTTTAGACACCTCCAATACTCATGCCAAGATTAATCATTCATGGGAAACAATTAAACGAGATATGAATTCCTAATAACGTTGGGAAGCTAGACATAGACAACCTAGAAATTAGCAGTAACCTTTGTGTTCCTTCATTTTTGGCCTTATTTTCATGTGATTAGACTCTCATGTTTCTAGAATAAGAAGAGGCTTATCACCTGAAATTAATCCTATTACTGAAATAGGAAGAAGGAACGTTGTTTAATCGACCCAACAAATTTCTCTAAGGACAACTTTGTTTGATTCATCTAGTTCATCTTTCTTCCCCTCACCTATTATCCACAAGATGGAATCTAGTGGTGGCTTTGGTGAGACTGTAAGTGATTCCTCCTCTCAGTATTCATCTTCGTTAGTGATTGGTAGCTTATATATCCACCATATCCTTTCACAATCTCTCATGAATCCCACCAAAGTCATTAAAAAGTATCGGCGTTTTCATTTTGAAGAAGACGCCACAACCACGTCCTCACATGTGTCCTCTCCTCTTAACCTAGCAACTGCTACTCTTCCACCTCCTAAATTCAAAGAGCATGTCCCTGGTTTCTCGGTAAATAACACAGTCACTACAAATGAATGCCTAGTGTCATTTTCTAATTCTTGTCACAATAGAGGAGCCAATGACAATGATAGTTGCATGCACTTATTTGTCAATTCCTTGGAAGGGAAGGTTGTCGCTGATTTATTTTCCCTTCCTCCTAATATTGTGTCTACTTGGGAGGCGTTATTTTATTGGTTCAGATCCACCTATGGGAAATCTAAAAGCCGAGATGAGAAGTTACAGTGGTACAATAACATATCCTATAAGGATGGTGAGACCATCAAGTCCTTCAACTTGCATTTCACTAAGTTATATAATCAAATACCTAAACTCATTCAACCTTAGAACCATGTCGCTTTCATGCATTACCTATCCATATCATCATCGACTTGAGGAAACATCCATTGATAATATTTGTTATGCTCTGCATACTTGTTTAGAGTATGAAGAATAGCTGGAAAGAACAGGTCTTCCCCAGGGAGAATGGGTTAAACAGACAGACATGTCCACCTTCTTACAGCTAGTACAAGATATGAATAATCATATGATAGCATATGAGAGAAAGGGAACTGTTACAAATCAAAATTACTCATTTCAATGATGACCTATTGTCTTCAATACAAGTGTCTCAAGTGTCACATTTATCCATAAGTGTCGCAAGTGTCACAAACACAATATTTCCATCTCACCTATGTTGTGTCTCTAACGAAATCACAGGGACACTTAAGACACACTCAAAGACTGGTTTAAGGAAGATAAATCTTTTGATGAAGAGTAGAAAGAATTGTCCATGAAGAAAACCACTTAAAAATCAATTTTGAAGGCCAACGCTCCCCTACTCACTGTCAGGGAGTGCCAACGCTCCCTACCGCTCTTTGGGGGAGTGCTCTAGCATTTTGTGCACCCTTCTGGGGGAGCATTGGGACATTTTAAGGAAATTTTGGGCAGTGCTCCCCTACCCACTGTCAGGGAGTGCCAGCGCTCCCTACCCTTCTTTGGGGGAGCATTGCAACACTCTGTGTCCCATTTTGAGGGATCGATGGGATGTTTGAGGGAATATTTGACAGTTGAGGAAAATCAAGGAAAAATCCCCCTCATCTCTAGAGTTAGTTGGATTCGAATATGAGGTCAAAGCTAGATCTTAGGGAAGATCCACAACTAATGGAGAAGGATACTCAACCTATCCCAAGAATCTATAAGGTGGTTGGGTCTCTCCAAGATTATATAAGGAGGCCTTTTGATGGTGAAAAGAAGATAGAGACATTGAAGGAATCAAACTTATGATCTCATAAGGAATATATCAGTGAAGTTACAGTTGTTCTAATTGTGGAAATTTTGATCAAGGGTCTGGACAAAGAGAGCTTGGTGAAGCTGCTACATCTACATCTATGGTTGTAAGCACTTTGCTTTGTTTTCATTAATATATATATGTGCTTGGCATGTTTCCTTCAAATTCGTGTATGTTTCATGAATTTTTTTTCTTTTTGATAGATCTATTTCGAAGCTAATCATGGGAGGAATGGGAAGTATGTTTTGTCGTTGTTGTTCCTTCGATTGCAAGACTTTCTCAAGAACTTGGAGATCAAGATCAGCCTAGATCGAGCAAGGAAAAAATTTATTAAATTTATTTTTATTCATTTCTTATTATTCCTTGACTAGTTTAGCTTCATTATAAGGAATTTCAGTGTTCAACATTTTCACCTTTCTGTCTTGGTTATAGGGGTCTAGTATCCAAGAGGAAATCCACTTCTCTGTAGAGGGATTCTCCTGTAAAAGAAACTGGCGACTCCACTGGGGATAGAATCCTATTTGTATTTCCTTGGTTTGTCACTACCCTTTTCCCACCTTTCAGATCACTTTTTCTTTTTATTCATCATCTATTAGCCTTCTCCTACCTTCACTAGCAATTTCACCATTTTTTATGCATTCTCGGTGAGTTTTTCTTTATTTTTTTTACCTTGTTTTGAATTTTTGGGTGGACCAATGCCCCGTTGTAGGCCATACCAGAGAGATAGAACTCCCCTATAGTGTTTTAGGGAGAACTGCAACACTTTGTACCCCTGAGACATGGAGCATTGGTCTCCTTTTTGGAGGATTTTTGCCTTTTTCTGTTCAGATTGTCTCAGCCTGTTTTGTGGAAGTATTTACCCAGACTTTGTGATTGGTTTGTGATTTAGGTTGATATTTGGTGCTTATCACCCCTTATTTTATTGATTGGATCTTGAAAAAATTTCAGAAATGTAAAATTTCCCTTTCTAGCTACTTGTTTTTTCGGGACAATTTGAGTGATTTCTCTCTAGCTGTTTTTTCTTGGATTATTCTCTGCATCTTGTTGTACTCAATGAATGTTTGTTATTTGTTGAATCCTTGATTGAGTTCTTGTTAGGACAAGTTTCTACTTGTTTTCTTTCAGTTCTCATTTCTTTGAGTGCATGCTTTGTTTGAAACTTTTGTCGTTTTGTATCTTTTGCGTCTACATTTGACTTGTTATCCCCGATTTCTAGGGATAACTAGGAGATCATGTCTCGAGGCCCACAGGTCCTATACATGGAGTACCGAGAGAAGGATTGACCTGACCATGGCCCTGGAGGGACCATATTTCTTCTTCTTCGCCAGATTTTTCCTGTCAGCAGTAGCAACTTCCATCACCATCGGGTTGGACTTGCATCAGAGAAGACTCTTGCTCCATGAGGTAATTGGTCCAGGTATCATGGTATGTGTCATGTTTGATTGTTATAACTTTCTTATATATGCATTAGGTTCCTTACATTTCTAATAACTGCTTGGATATTACACTAACCCACTTGACCATTATTGGGGGGATTAACGGGGTGCCCTAGCAAGCTTGTGTCCATGGGTTTTGGTTAGCCACCAGGGGGGATTTGAAGAGCCATCATCCGCTCCCACCATAATATCACTTTACATCTTATCTCCTATACATCCATCCCATTTCCTTATTCTGGCCATTAGGATGACCTACTTGAGGGGTTACACTTCATCCTGTGGGAAGAACGGGCTAAAGGCCCAGTGGGTAAAAGCAGCTGGTAAAAGATAAAAGACATAGGAAATAAAATCTAGAGATGCTTCACCCAGGTATCCCCGAGAAGGAAATAAAAGGCCTCTCGATAAGAAACAAAAGGAACCTGAAGAAAAATAATAAAACAAGGCCTAACCAAGAGGATGGGGGGTCTCATCACGAGCCGGCCCATTATGTTCATAGGTATCTAGCAGTATGACATTGCCATTATGTGGTCACCACGCCAGGGCAATGACCTTTGGTTGCATGGCCATGGGAAAGGGGGTCTCATCACGAGCCAGCCTTATCATTTCTGCGAAAATACCAGTGGGTAACACTGTCATCTCTGGTCACCACACCAAGGCAGTGTCCTCTGGTCAAACATTGAAGTAAAAAGAAAGAAAAAGCAATAAATAAAGAATAAAGGCAATAAAGGGGCTTGGAAAAAGTGCATCCATGACGGGTACAAATCACCTCCTACAAAGGCACCCACGGACAATACTTACCCCTGGTCTTCACTATGACTAGACATCCTTAGACCATATCACTTCATGAACATGGCTTGAATAATCTTCTATGGAAACTTTCCTCTTCTTATGGATACCGGCCCAATAGGTTGTTCTGTCTATTTCTTCAACTCTGTACAGTAGATCAGTGTAATGTCTTTGAGCTATTAGAGAATATGTTAGGGTTTTTATGCATGAATTTGATAAATTTAATGATGAAATATAATTGACATTGCTATGATCCCAAGGATTGATGAGCCCATGGAGGGAAAAGTTTTTGATGTGCAAGACCATACCCGACGGACAGGTACCAGCGGACCGGTACACATGGGTATATGATTAGCTCGGACCTCCATGGGGCTGAAGAGGCCATCAGATGGTTGTTGGGATGGTAGAGACAGGAAAACGTCTTAATGAGCCTTTGTACGAGAACAAAGAAGAATGTTCCACCCAGGACACTCTGGCAGAGTCCGGCCTAAGAGGGATCACCCACTTCAGATGGCACATTTGCCCCTTGATGGATAGGACGTCACCCAGTAGAGAGGGATGTTATCCTGAGCATGTGGCAGTGTGATGAGGCTATTTGGCACGTTGGACAGCTTGGAGGAGCCCTAGAAGGGCCAACATCTGGCTTCTGGATGCTGGAAATTCCCAAAAAGGGCCAACGTCTCCCTCAGAAGGGCATCACGTCCCACTTTTTCTCATATTATGTCATTTTTTTAGCAGTTAATGTAAAAACAGTGTAAATTTTGTAGTCAACCTTGTCGGTTGTTTTAATGACCAAAATTTTAATTAAAAGGTCATGGATTGGTATAAATAGAGGATGTTTTTCCTCATTTTGAAGAACATAACTCACTCTCTTGTGAGAGACTATCTTTTATCCTTTTGCTTGATATTTTTGGTGTTGGAAGTGAGGCGCAACTCTTCTTAGAAGATTTATCTTGGCGTTTATGTTGTTTCTCTCATGGAAGGTTTACAACTAGGGTTTGATTATGCATTCTTCATGATATGTAAGTGGATTTTTCATGCAAAACTTCTTAAGTGAATGGTTGTAGGCTTAATTTCTTACATTTGTTATTATATTGCTATTATATTGCTAAAATATTGAAACCCTAGGTAGCAAGCACACTAGTAGGTCATTGTTATATGTCCCCATGTTTGAGAAATTGTTTTAGCCATTGATAAAGGAAGATATAGCCTATCTGTTGCTACACTTATCTCCCTTTTTCTGAGTTAGCATTAAAGTATAGGTTGAAGAGAGGAGATGTCCTAGGCCTAGTTAAATATACACCTAGGGTTTTAACCTTCTAGGGTTTGAAAAATCCTTGCTCCCGCAACACTTTTCTCCCTTAGATCTGTACCTTGAAGCTAGCCGTTTTGCCAAGTGTGTTTAGAGAAAAATGAAGGAGCATGAGGCCTTGCTTAAGCAACATCGGAATGAGCCTCCTTCCCTTAGGGTTTTGATTCTACGACCCTGCCATTGCAACACCTTATAACCCTACCCTCTACTTTTTAAATTTTAAATCCTCCTGAGATATGTTTCCCTTACTTTGACTCCATTTACCCTAAGGCATTGATTTTCTTTCCAATGTTGAGCCTGTAGTATGTAAAATCATCTTTCAAACTTTCAAGTTCTAAAACCCTAACTAACCCTAACACCACTAACTAGGGATGACGTCATACCTGACACAACAAGCCTTCTAACTCAGCAATTAATGATGACGTCAAGCATTTATTGAGCTATTGTTGATATAAAATAATGTTGGCTTGGTTATTTTGTGATAGATATTGATGAATTGGTGATTTTTCATTGGATAATTAGTAAAACGTTGACCTCATCTTATCTGTTATATTGCTTGTTAAATGAAATCAGATAGTCAAGAAGTACTAACCCTTTGAATTATAACCTGCAAATATATATATATATATATATATATATATATATATATATATTGTGTTGTTATTTTCTTGTTCCGGGCAGGTGTTCTCAACAGGGAATTCACTTCTTTATTGGCTGATTAGCTGGAATATCTGATACTGGTGGTAACCTGAGAGGAGGGAAAACCTTATTTCTTGACCTTATATTCTTTGCCTCTTCAAACCCTAGGTTACCGGGAATGTCTCCCCTAGGCTAACCTCCCTAAAAAGAAATATCCCCCCATCGAGGTGACATTGGGTGGGGTGGTTCCTGTTACGCCATTTTGACCCTTATCCTTTAGCCTTGTAACCTAAAATACAAACTGCGTGATAACATTTTGGTGCCGTTTCCGGGGAACACTGAGTCAATCTTCCTCAACGACAAATATTTTGGTAAGCCTTGCCTCAAAGACCTTTTCTCTTACAAGCTTACCCGGTGACTCCACTAGACGTTTTCCCCCCTATTCTTTGGTAGTCTCAGGAAAACTATCTGGCGACTCCAATGATTTTTCTTAGGGTGCCACATTACCTTCTGTGATATTTTCAAGTTATGGGATCATGGCACACTGGGAAAAAATGTATCCAAGTATTGATTTCAAAAGTTTTCAAGGATACCCAAATGACTTTGATACAAAATGGCTAGACAACTCTCTAATGTTTTTGGGCCTCCCAGCTCCTCATATAGTAAATGTTTTGGAGTATTTGAGCGAGATAAAGTTGGGAGGAGAGGATGCTCTTATAAAATTGTTTTTTCTTACCCTTCCATCCTACTTACAAAAACGTTTTAAGAGTTGTTGCAAAGACAGGGGTATATCATATTTCATACAAATCATCAATAAGTTTATTGACCTTACTAAGCCAGATTGCCAAACGTATGAAGATGTCCTTCAAAACATCATGGTAACCTTACACCACAAAGGATTCACCACTGAGATTGTAGAAGATCTCAGGAAGTCTTATCATGATCAATACCAAGAATCCTCTGATATAAGAGACGAGGTTTATAAAAACCATTATCAACCCCTTAAAGAGGAGCAAGATCTCTCCCATAATCCAATAGAATGCAACGAAGATGTAACCAAAAACGTGAATTATGAGGATGAAGCACCAGTAATCACTCCTCAGTCTGATGAATCTTTCCAAGATCCTGTCACTCCTGCACAAGATGAAGAGAATGAGGTGAGTCATTTTGATTCTTTTGATCATACCTTGTTCTATGACTCAGAGAATCAAGAAGGAGTGGAACCCTTGGACGCGATAGATCCTCTATGTCTCAAGACTGAAGATGTAGAGGTAGATCTTCCACTTGATGATGCTATCCAAATACTTGAAGCTCTTGCATAGGAAGGATTAAGCGAGGTAAATTGTTCCCCCTTCCAAGTTTTTAGTGGTTCTTTGCCTTATGACACAGAGAGCGAAGAAGTATTGGATGTTTTGAATCCTCCATGTTATGATACTAATACTAACATAGCTGATTTTGATGAGTTCATACATGTTGGAAGACATAGGTTGGATGTGTTTAGTTATGATACAAATCCCATCTATGACATGAAAGGTCATCCCCAAGTGTTTCCTTCGCAATTGTTACAGCAAGCTCTTGAGCAGTGCCAACAGGGAGATGAGATTTTTATTGACTCTCCACAAACACCCAAGGTTGACCGAGTACAACATTTCCCTGATGATTTCCGGTCTTAACTTGAGGCCTTTGATGAGTACTCCTCCGAGCACTTAGATTTACCCTGTGAAGATGACTATCAACTTCCACTCGGATTTTGACAGGAGTGAAAACATCATTTTCCTAAAGAAGGACTCTCATGACTTTTCACTCCAGCCACTTGTCATTATTTTATCATGATTTTCCATTATAGGGGTAGTTGGAAAGTACCTTTTTTATGTTGAATTTCCCCCTAGGAAAACCCTAGACTCCAAGGGTTGGTTGGGTATAGCAAGTTTGAGTCAGTTATCCCAGTTTTTCAATTTTCCCTTGATAGCTTGCCAGTCGTCTACTAGATCTTTGTCGACCACTTCCTTGATTTCAGAGCATGAGGATGTCTTAGGTAGTTAGTTTGCAGGCCCTTTGTGTCAGTTGTCTGAACCTTTCATTTTTCATGACCCTTTCCTGAAGTGGATTGAACACTTTCCTCAGAGATGGACTTGGCAGGATTTTATCCCTCCCACCCGCCTCCATGAGTTAGACTTTGAGATTCCTGATGATGTGATATATATTCTAACTCATGACATTTTTGTGCTTGATTTATCACTGTTTTGGTTTATGATGAAGCATAAAGATAGGTATCAAGGAACGTTGTTGGGTTGGCTTCACTGGTTGTTTGACTGCATCAACATGTAGCCAACAGGTAAGTACAAGTAAGTGTTTCACTTTCTATTTGCATTTATGATTACCTTATATACATGTTATGTATTTTGGGGTGGCAATACCACCCCACCTTTGTTCCTGATGTATTTTTTTGAGTGTGAGAAGGTCTGCAGTTTTATTCTAGAGATGTTGAGGTTCTCATGCGCTCTACGGTGAGCACATGTCCCCGAGTTGGAGCCATATGTTATCCCTGATTTCTAGGGATGACTAGGAGATCATGTATCGAGGCCCACAGGTCCTAGACATGGAGTACCGAGAGCAGGATTGACCTGAGCATGGCCCTAGAGGGCCCATCTTTCTTCTTCTTCGCTGGATTTTTCCTGTCAGCAGAAACAACTTCCATCATCATTGGCTTGGACTTGCATCAGAGAAGACTCTTGCTCCATGAGGTAATTGCTCCAGGTATCATGGTATGTGTCATGTTTGATCGTTATAACTTTCTTATATATGCATCAGGTTCCTTACATTTTTGATAACTTCTTGAATCTTACACTAACCCACTTGACCATTGTTGGGGGGATTAACGGGGTGCCCTAGCAAGATTGTGTCGATGGGTTTTGGTTAGCCACTAGGGGGGATTTGAACAGCCATCGTCTGCTCCCACCATACTATCACTTTACATCTTATCTCCCATACATCCATCCCATTCCCTTAGTCCAGCCATTAGGATGACCTACTTGAGGGGTTACACTTCGTCCTGTGGGAAGAAGGGGCTAAAGGCCCAGGGGGTAAAAGCAGCTGGTAAAAGATAAAATCCATAGGAAATAAAACCTAGAGATACTTCACTTAGGGATCCCCGAGAAGGCAATAAAAGGCCTCTCGATAAGAAACAAAAGGAACGCGAAAAAAAAAAAAAAAACAAGACCTAACCAAGAGGATGGGGGGTCTCATCACGAGCCGACCCATTATGTTCATAGGTAACTACCAGTATGACATTGTCATTATCTGGTCACCACACCAGGGCAATGACCTTTTGCTGCATGGCCAAGGGAAAGGGGGTCTCATCAAGAGCCAGACTTATCATTTCTGCGAAAATACTAATTTGTAACACTGTCATCTCTGGTCACCATGCCAAGGCAGTGTCCTCTGGTCAGACCTTGAAGTAAAAAGAAAGAAAAATCAATAAATAAAGAATAAAGGCAATAAAGGGGCTTGGAAAAGGTGCATCCATGACAGGTACAACTCACCTCCTACAAAGGCACCCACGGACAATAATTACCCCTAGTCTTCACTATGACTGGACATCCTTAGACCATATCACTTCATGAACATGGCTTGAATAATATTCTGTGGAAACTTTCCTCTTCTTATGGATACCATCCCAATAGGTTGTTCTGTCTATTTCTTCAACTTTGTACAGTAGATCAGTGTAATGTCTTTGAGCTATTAGAGGATATGCTAGGGGTTTTATGCATGTATTTGATAAATTTAATGATGAAATATGATTGACATTGCTATGATCCCAAGGACTGATGAGCCCATGGAGGGAAATTTTTTTGATTTGCAGGACCATACTCGATGGACAGGTACCAACAGACCGGTACACATGGGGATATGATTAGCTCGGACCTCCATGGGGCTGAAGAGCCCATCAGATGGTTGTTGGGATGGCAGAGACAGGACAACGTTATGATGAGCCTTTGTACGAGAAGAAAGAAGGACGTTCCACCCATGACACTCTGGAAGAGCCCGACCTAGGAGGGATCACCCACATCAGATGGAACGTTTGCCCCTTGATGGACATGACGTCACCCAGCAATGAAGAATGTTATCCTGAGCATGTGGTAGTGTGATGAGGCTATTTGGCACATGTGACAGCTTGGAGGAGCCCTAGAAGGGCCAACATCTGGCTTTTGGATGCTGGAAATGGCCAAAAAGTGCCAACGTCTTCCTCAGAAGGACATGACGTCCCACTTTTGCTCATATTATGTCATGTTTCTAGCAGTTAATGTAAAAATAGTGTAAATTTTGTAGTCATCCTTGTCGGTTGTTTTAATGACCAAAATTTTAATTGAGAGGTCATGGATTGGTATAAATAGAGTATGTTTCTCCTCATTTTGAAGAACATAACTCACTCTCTTGTGAGAGACTATCTTTTAGCCTTTTTCTTGGCATTTTTGGTGTTGGAAGTGAGGCGCAACTCTTCTTGGAGGATTTCTCTTGGAATTTATGGTGTTTCTCTCATGGAAGGTTTACAACTAGGGTTTGATTATGCATTCTTCATGATATGTAAGTGAATTTTTCATGAAAAACTTATTAAGTGAATGGTTGTAGGCTTAATTTCTTACATCTGTTATTATATTGCTATTATATTGCTGAAATCTTGAAACCCTAGGTAGCAAGCACACTAGTAGGTCATTGCTATATGTCCCCATGTTTGAGAAATTGTTTTATCCATTGATAAAGGAAGATATAGCCTAGTCGTTGCTACACTTATCTCCCTTTTTCTGAGTTAGCATTAAAGTATAGTTTGAAGAGAGGAGACATCCTAGGCCTAGTTAAATCTACACCTAGGGTTTTAACCTTCTAGGGTTTGAAAAAGCCTTGCTCCCGCAACACTTTTCTCCCTTAGATATGTACCTTGAAGCTAGCTGTTTTGCCAATTGTGTTTAGAGAAAGAGGAAGGAGCATGAGGCCTTGCTTAAGCAACACCAGAATGAGCCTCCTCCCCTTAGGGTTTTGATTCTAGGGCCCTGCCATTGTACTACCTTAGAAACCTACCCTCCAGTCTTTAAATTTTAAATCCTCCTGAGATCTTTTGCCCTTACTTTGGCTCCATTTACCCTAAGGCACTAATTTTCTTTCCAACATTGAGCCTGTAGTATGTAAAATCATATTTCAAACTTTCAAGTTTTGAAACCCTAACTAACCCTAATGCCACTAACTAGGGTTGACGTCATACCTGACGCAACTAGCCTTCTAACTCAACAATTAATGATGACGTCAAGCATTTATTGAGCTATTGTTGATAGAAAATATTGTTGGCTTGGTCATTTTGTGATAGATATTGATGAATTGGTGATTTTTCATTGGCTAATTAGTAAAATGTTGATCTCATCTTATCTGTTATATTGCTTGTTAAATGAAATCAAATAGTCAAGAAGTACTAACCCTTTGAATTATAACCTGCATATATATATATATATATATTGTGTTGTTATTTTCTTATTCTCGGCAGGTGTTCTCAACAGGGAATTCACTTCTTTATTGGCTTATTAGCTGGAATATCTGATACTAGTGGTAACCTGAGAGGAGGGAAAACTTATTTCTTGACCTTATATTATTTTCCTCTTCAAACCCCAGGTTACAGTTGACATCTCCCTTAGGGTAGCCTCCCTAAACAGAAAGAGCCCCCCATCGAGGTGACATTGGGTGGGGTGGTTCCTGTTACGCCAGTTTGACCCTTAGCCTTTAGCCTTGTAACATAAAATACAAATTGTGTGATAACATGACTCTTCCTCCTAATTTAAAGTTATGTCGCATTGAAGGATTTGTATTTAATTTATCTATACACTATAATCAAACAAGGAATATAGTTGCATTCTTTCTTTTTGGTAGTGAAACTAGCTTGCATTTGAAGTCGTGGGATTGCATGGTTTTAGGCATTTTGGGACATTGTGCATCTCGAATGATAAACATGTTCTCCTTCTCATAATATAGCTTTCATCAAAGTGAAATGTTTGCATTCTCATTTATTTTCATTATTTAGAGTCAGTATAAACATAATTTATTCCACCCCATTTTCCTCTTGAGTAAACAACAACCTCAGAATCAAGCGCTAAACTAAAATTTATCGTACTTTTTTACTTTTCTGTTAGCAAACCTTCATTAGATTAACGTGTAGGTATTTTTAATAGGTTGAAAGGATAACTTTCCAAATATTTCAAACAAACTTAGCTTCTTACGATATGGAGAGAAAATCTAATTATCATATCATCTTACTGGGATCCCCCTCTCACACAGGGGTTAGGCACGAGGTCATGTTCAGGAGAGTTACATAGATTATCCCTCCATGGTTCAACCATTCGTAGTAGTCAGATTGTATATTGGGGGTTCTTCTTGAGGCTCAACTTTCTTCATTTGGTCTCGGTGCTTCGTGAATTTCGAATCCGTTCGGGAACCTCTGGAGTTCTACCGGTCTACTTGTCCTTAGTTCTCTTGATGGATTTCAGACTGGTTATCCTTCCCATACATTCGGACTAGACTATAAACTGTACCCGCATAGGGGCTGACTGCGAGTTGGTTTCCATAGTATCCATAATATTTAGGGTCTTTACACAAGGTGACGATGAAGGGAAGTCTGATTGTACTTGGAACAAATATTGGTCAAACTCACTCGGGCTCCTTGGAGGGTAAATCCACATTTATTGCATGGAAGCTTGCACAAAGGCATAAGCCCATTAAGCAGTTTGTCAACATAATTGATCCACCCACTCTATCCCCGCCCCTTCCTATATTGATCTCGCGACGATGGATTTCATCACCAACTAGTGGTTTAATTGCGGGAATTTTTGTTTGATTGTTTGCTTCTTCGATTCATAGCTTGTGTTATTTGTTTTACTTAGTGAACCTTAGTTCAAGTCAGTGTTAATGGAATAAACTCCTGGGAGTACCAATGGAGGAACCCCTTGTCCTAGGGAACCTTTCACCTTTCCTTCTTTTGGAAACATTGGTCCTTCGTACATTGCCACACTTAGTGTTCCGAGACTTACCATCAGATTACCGGTTTGGTTTTTTTCCACTTTGGTGATCTCGAATATTCCTAGTACTTCAAATACACCTAATTCTTTAGATGTAAGTACACCACCCACACATCAAACTCATGTCTAATTTTCTCCTTCTTCACCCATTAAGTCTCCTTCCCTTTCTTCTTCTTCGCCTAGTGAAAGCTCTAAAGAAAGTAGCCAGGTTGATAAGAAGAAGAAGAAACAGAAAGAGAAGAAGAAGAAGAAAGAAAAAAGGACCAAGCCTCCAACCATATCAAATGTTTGATCCAAGAAACCAATTACTATTAATCGTACTGGGAGTGTTGATGAGGTCGACAAGATTAAAACGAAGAATTTGAAACCCAAATTCCCTTGCAGTCTTTGTAAGGGTGAGCACTTTCTGAGGGATTTCCTTGGTATTCCCAAGCTCTTAAAAATGTGGTCCTCCACGTCATCGGCCCCTGCTGAAAATGTTGGTGACACCCCATCATCTAGTGACGTTAAGGTTGGTAAGAAGAAGACAATTGTCAAATTTCCTTGTATGTTATGTGAAGGTGATCATTACTCTCACCTTTTTCCTCGTATGGATGAGGCTTCTTCTCTTTTGGAAAATATTCAACTTCAAAATGGTTATCATAACATTTCCCCCAACCCATTGTTAGTTGATAGAATGGTCAATCTAGTTCCATCCCTGTTGAGTCTGGTTGATCAGGTGGTCAATCTAGTTTCATCCTCGATTGCACCACTGACCAAAGTAGTTGATCTAGTTTCGTCATCGATCAGCCCCACTTTTCATCTGAAAAGTGAGAACCAAGTGAATGATCCAATCCTGTCATTGGTCAGTCCCAACCTTCATATGTAGAGTGACAATGTGGTCAATCCCACTCCTCCTCTTACGAGTGCCCAAGTGGTTTCTTCGGTCCCTTCATTGGTTAGTCTGATTGATCATGTCGTCAATCTGGTCACATCCTTAGTTTATCAAGTTGACAAAGTGGTTGATCCAATCCCATATTTGGTCAATCCCACTCCTCTAATGAGTGAAAAAGTGGTTGATCCGATCCCATCTTCATTCGATCCTGCTCTCTCATTAGAGAGTGCAACCCAAGCAGTCGATCTATTTCCAACTATCAATCCCATTCTCCCCTTTGAGAATGAAACCCAAGTGGTCGATTTGATGTCATTATCAATCGATCCTACTCTCCCACTAGAGATTAAACCTGATACTGCCCATTCTTTTCTCATTGATACAAAACCTATTGTGATGGGGGGGATTCCTCCTTCTCCCATGAAACCCCTTCCAAGTAATGAGGCCATCTTTTTTTATTGGGGTGTGCTAACTGGACCTCGTCTTCCCTCTCACATTCCTTTCAATATTACAGTATAGGTTTGTGGTCGGGATGTTCCTCATGCATTGATAGATGAAGGTTCATCCGTTAGTATTTTGTCCTTTATTGCTTAGCAAGATTTGGGTTATCCTCAGCTTGTGTCGGTTACCCAGACTCTGTTTTCTTTTAATATAAGATCCACTCACCCTTTAGGGATCCTTCCTCAGTTTCCCATAACTTTGGGAGGGAAAACTGTCTTTATTGATGTTATGGTAGTCTAGGACCCCTTGGATTTCGATTTAATCCTTGGGAGAGATAATGTCTATGTCGTGAAAGCTATTATGTCCACTCTTTTTCGTGTGATATATTTCCCTCACGATGGAAGAATCGTAACTATTGATCAACTTTCGTTTGTTCTCCTTGACTTGACCATCAACCCAATGACCTCCCTAAATGGGTCTTATATGCAGCCGGTATCACCCCTGCCATAGGTCAATTATGTGGCATTTTATCCCATGACTTCAACCTCCGATGACTTGGATCCAGTAGTTGACATGGTGATCTCTTCGGTAGGTCTATTGGAGCTTTATCACCTTACCCCTGACATGAACCTCGACATGTGTTTCTTCTAGAGAAATCTTCTTCCATCCAGTGAAGATATCTTGGAATCCATGACCAAGGTTTTTCCCTTGACATGGTGTCCTTCTAGAGCGTTATCCTCTTGGAAGCCATGATCAATAAGATTCCATGAAAATAGTTTTCCTCTATGTAGCAAGCTCGTTAAAAAATGAAACAGAAGCTATGAGCATAGTTTTTCCTATATGTAGCAAGCTCGTTAAAAAATGAAACAGATATCTGGGGATTCAACCTAGAGCCTTGAGAATAGTTCTTTTCGATTGTCAAGCTCGTTAAAAAATGAAACAGTCACCTCTCCTGTCAGGTCAAGTCTTTCACCAGATATCGTAGATGTCGAGTCGAGTCTTTTGTTAGGTCTCATATTTGAACCTTATTTTCATCCACCCTTATCATTTTTCTCCATCTAGTAGAGAAATTGCTGACAACCTCAAAGTCGGTGAATGAATTGAATCTTGGGGGGCATTGTCTCCAGCCTTTGATTATCATTCTAGAGTTAAGACACTATCTTTTCAGGTTGGGGGCATACCGACCTTATTATTTGTTCCTTCTCATGCTCGTAAATACATGAGAATGTAACCGAGTATACTTTTAACAGTTTTTCAGACTCGTAAAGGTTATATGAAAAAGGAACCCCCTGGAGTCATCTTTAATCTCTTTTCAGAGTCTCTAAACATGAAAATATTTTCGAGTGATCTTGCTTCCTTTCCTACTCGTTAAAAGGTTTGAAAGGGCATATTTCAAGTGATAATTATCTCTTTTTCAGCCTCGCGAGACTAACATTACTAAAAAGGACAACCTTGGGGTTGTCTTTAAGTTCTTTTCAGACTCTCTAAACATGAAAAATCACCGAGTTTACCTTCTCTGGACTTTTTAAAAAAATCATACATTGAAGGGCCCATACGGGATTGAACCCTTTCTTCTTCCTATTCATTAATCAAAGGAAGAGGGACTTACTGAAGGTGATTTATATCAATCATGTGTTACCCTCCTCGAGTTCGTTCAAATAAAAATAGGTACTCATCTATCTGGATGGGGGAAACAATTGAAGGAAGAAAGACAAGAAGTTTTTGGGAACATTACAGGTCACTCTTCTGGCCACCCTTGAACACAACACTTTGTCTTTGCATACATTTTAGTATGATAAACCTCTGCATTGACCCAATCCTCTGACTTTCTTTACTCCTTTGGGTTATCCGACGAAATTCATAGTATCCACTGGATCATCATGGTTTGGTCCATGTCATGTTTATGTTGTTGTGCCTCAATGTTCAAGGGAAGTATCTTCCTCGAGATTCAACCATCACAAATTTCTTGTTTCAATACCTGTGTCAGTGCATGTTCATTTGATTCACCAATTTACATCTCTGTGTCTGTTTCTTGTCATTGATGCAGGATACATCAAGGCCCTCCTTCGACGAGTATATTCCTGTCGAATTCAACACATTATGCGGGAAATAGACTTAGAAACCAGTTAGTACCTTGGGACCTGCATGCCTCAATGGCAGGCCTCCTCGCTTCTGACAATGGTTTTACATCATTGACCTCTAATTTGTTGATTCCATGGATGTTCGACTTCAACTCATTTATTCACATTCGTTGGAATTTACTAGGGTACCTTGGGAATCATTGACATCAAGGGTGATTTCCCTCGTTATTATTAATGGTTTACCTCATTGACTGGTAATCAAGTGGTTTCTTCCATGTTTGACATCAAGACATCTATTCTCATGGTTCGATTTGTACTACATTGGGATCGGTAAGAATACCCTTGGTTGAGTAATCACTTCGATATGTACTTTACCCAGGTTGCGATGGAGTTTCTCTTCAATATTGACACATATATTGTTGCATAGTTCCACTTTGTATTGGTCTGTGTCTATGTCTTGTCATCTCGTATATCCACTATGTATTGTTGTGGCTACGATCAGTTCATGTCATGGAAGTATAGATCCACATTGTATCTTGAGTGGCTATACCTTTTTTTTAATACAATTATGGATCTGCAGTGTATCTTATGGCGACCATACCTTGCAAGTATTTATCAACCAAGTATAGGTATGCCTGCCTTGGGTTTGAAACATGTCATAATATTTGTTTGATGGTCATTTATAGCTTCTACCAGGTTCTCCACATCCATACCCTTTCTCAAAAAATTCTACAAAGTACTTCAGTCATCACGTCTTCTAACTTCGCACTTTGGGGGAAAATTTGTTACACATCAAAATTACTCATTTCAATGATTACCTATTGTCCTCATTACAAGTGTTGAAAGTGTCTCATTTAGCCATAAGTGTCACAAGTGTCACAAACATAATATTTCCATCTCACCTATGTCGTGTCTCTAACGACATCACAGGGACACTTAAGACACCCTCAAAGACTGGTTTAAGGAAGATAAATCATTTGATGAAGAGTACAAAGCATTTTACATGAAGAAAACCACTTAAAAATCGGTTTTGAAGGCCAACAGTCCCCTAATCACTGTCAGGGAGTGCTAGCACTCTTTACCCCTCTTTGGGGGAGCGTTCCATCACTCTTTTCACCCTTTTGGGGGTACATTGGGATTTTTTAAGGAAATTTTGGGTAGCACTCCCCTACCCATTTTCAGGGAGTGCCATTGCTCCCTACCCTTCTTTGGGGACGTGTTGCAACACTCTATGTCCCATTCTGAGGGAGGACTAGGCTGTTTGAGGGAATCTTTGACTATTGAGTAAAATCAGGGAAAATACCCCTCATCTTTGGAGTTAGTTGGATTCGAGCCTAGGGTCAAGGATGGATCTTAGGGAAGATCCACAACTGATGGAGAAGGATCCTCAACCTATCCCAAGAATCCCTAAGGTGGTTGGGTCTCTCCAAAATTATATAAGGAGGCCTTATCATGGTGAAAATAAGATATAGACATTGAAGGCATCAAACTTATGATCTCATAAGGAAGATATCACTGAATTTACAGTCATTCTGATCGTGGAAATTTTTAGCAAGGGTCTGGACAAAGACATCTTGGTGAAGTTTCTACATCTACATCTATGGTTGTAAGCACTTTTATTTGTTTTCATTAATGTATATATATGCTTGGCCTATTTCCTTCAAATTCCTGTATGTTTCATGAATTTGTTTCTTTTTTATAGATATATTTCGAAGCTAATCATGGGAGGAATAGGAAGTATGTTTTGTCATTGTTGTTCCTTCGATTGCAGGACTTTTTGAAGAAATTGGAGATCAATATCAACCTAGATCGAGCAAGGACAAAAGTAATTAAAGGTATTTATATTCATTTCTTCTTATTCCTTGACTAGTTTAGCTTCATTAGAAGGAATGTCCATGTTCAACATTTGCATGTTTCTGTCTTGGTTATAGGGGTCTAGTATCCAAGATGAAATCCTCTTGTCTACAGGGGGATTCTCATATAACAGGAACTGTGTCCCCTCTCACCCCTAGAGCTTGATACTCTTATACATCCCCATTTAGGAATCCAATTGAAAATAATTTTCTGCCTAAGGCTATCTTGCCTCAAAGTTGGTGTAAATTTTGTGAGGAACACCACAAGGAAGCCACATGTGAGGTAAGTAAGAGTGCCAAAGATAATATCTTTGGTAAAAGACCAAAAACTACCATCGTTGTTGTATATTTTGATGTCATTATCATCAATACTAGGAACAAATACTACGCTCTGAAAGGAAAATATGATCATCCTCGCAATTCTTCTAGCCCAATCTCATATTCACAAGTTTCTACGGTTCAGGTTCCTAAGGTTCCTGATAGTCAAGAAACAAATCCCCCTATCCTCTCTTCCAAATACAATATTCAAAATCAGTTGGCCAACATAAAAAACGATGCCACCCTTTTGAACATGGTTGTCATCCCTGAGCAACAGAGGCAGCTGCAATAATTCATGGAAGGAAAGGATTTTGTTGTAGCCAACCTCTCTGAAGAGGTGAATGAAGAGGACTCAAATGTAAATAAAGTAGTTTTACATAAATTTACATACCTTGTAAAAAATCCCCCTTTTTATATTTTTGTAAAGACTATGGATAAAATGGCCCATTGTTGCCTCATTGATGGTGGTTTGGGGCAAAGTGTGATGTCAAATATTATTATGGAAGATCTAGGCTTGTCTTGTACAAATGAAAATGCCAGAAGCATGCTTTCATATAATAGCCTACAACAAAATACCATAGCCGAGGTTAAGGATGTGACCTTAGTTTTGTGCGCACACCTTGAAATAAGGAAAACCCTTAGTATTCAGGTAATTGATATGCTAGTAAGAAATTTCTCAATCATATTGGGAAGATATTGGCAAGCTTTAATAGGTGGATACCTCTCACTTGACAGAACACATTTATCTATTCCTCAGAATGGTAAAAACATTATTGTACTTAGAGAAGGAAGGATTTCACCTTACATAGAGAGTGTCCCACAGCCTAATGTAAACTATATCTAAGAGGACCTAGGATTCTATTCCATCTTTGCTGAAGAGGATAACATTAACTTGGAACAAATTGATTTAAATGATAGTATGTGGAACATTCACTTTGATGGTTCATGCTTAAATGAAGGTAATGGAGCAGGAATTGTCTTGATTTATCCTGTAGGAAAAGTCCATAACTTTTTTTATAGGTTGGAGTTTTCTTGCATGACCAATGTCACTGATTTAGAAGCTTTATTACTAGGCATTGAAAAATCCTATAATCTTGGCTATGGTCACCTTTCAATTTTTAGGGATTCTGAGCTTGTTGTGAACCTTGTACGTAAGATTTCATTCCATAGAAACAAGTTGATGAAACCATACACTCAAACTGTTTGGGCACTTATATCGAACCTATTATCTTTCAACATCACTCATGTTAAGAGGGAATTGAACTCAATGACTGACTGGTTAGCTTTTCTTGCAGCCTCTCCTACTCGACAACTTATGCCACATAGGCATGATTGTAATTTTCAATCTCTATATCATCCACACATCCCTGAAAATATAGAATCTTGGAAGGTCTTCCCTAATGATGAGAGAATTTTTTCTTTAATTCAAAATGAACCTTTTAAACCCAAGGCAATTATATCCATAAAATATGACAAGATTCCTAAAGGCTTGACTCCGTTAGAAATTTCATTTTCATCGAGTGATGTAGGCAATAAAGAGAAACAGAAAGAAGAGGAGTCAAAAGGGAAGGTGGGTGAAACCTTCTCCTGGAACATTGGGACACCCAAGCCTCCAAAGGATGTTAAAATAGATGCCCAATGTTATGATGATGAAAAATTTAAGTTTGCCAAGCTATTTGGTGAATTTCAAGATGGTTATGCCTGGTCTTATGAGGATCTTCATGGTTTTGATCCTCATCCTATAAAACATGTCATTTCCCTCAAGGAAGGCATAAAATTAGTTAGGAAAAAACAAATACCTATCGACCTTGCATTGAAAGTAATTATTCAGAGGGAGTTGAAAAATTTCTTGAAGGTTGGAATCACCTTTCCAATCAAGTGCCCTAAATGGATTTCCAAATCGGTACCTGCTCCGAAGGTCACTGATCATATTAGCTTCTGCATTAATTTTCGCACATTCTGTCAGGATATTATGAAAAATCCTCCCCCTTCCTCCAATATGGAAATAATTCTGCAACAAGTTGTGAGGTCACATATGATGTCCTTAGTTCACGATTATTTTTGATACAATCAGATCAAGGTAAAAGGGGTAGAGGCTTACAAAACCACCTTTATCATTGATTGGTGTATTGTGGTTGATGAACGTATGTTTTCTGGCTTACTTGATGCAAGTACCACTTTTAAAATACCTATATAGATAACTCCTGATGAATTGATCAACATTCATATTTATCTTTATGATCTAATCATATACTCTAAAGGACCATCAATGGTCTCAAAATTTCAAAAATTATGGTTGGGTCCTTTCAAGATCGCTTTTGTCCTGGGTACCAATTCTTACATTCTAAAAGTTTTACTGGAGAAATGTTTTTCCTACAACACTAACGGTTATGACTTGAAACATTACATGGAACCGACTTGAAACATTACATGGATCCAACTTGAAAAGTTTTAACGTTGTTTGGATTTTCTGTATTTTAGTATTTTAGCTCTACTTTAATTTTATTTTTTTTTACTATTTTTCATTTCTTCTTTACAATAGTCTGATTTCTTCCTTTTGTTTTTAACAATTTCATATTGCCTTTACATTCTGTCATTTTATGTTTGTTGTTTAAAATTCCACAGTTTTAATTATGTTATGATTTTTATTGCCTTTTCATCTTTTAATTGATTTCGGTCAAGAATAAGATGTTGGATCAGTTCTTCCACAGTGAAACTCATGAAAGATATTGTTAGTCAATAAAAATCAATATTAGATAGTTGTTACGATGTCCCCCCTAAAATCACGCTCTAATTTGTTATCTGCTTCACTGTTGCCTCATAAAGAAATTGGTTATCTCCCGCTTCTACTCTCCATTTATTCATCCATTTGATAATTTAAAAGAGCAAGTCCATAAATTTTCTCCTTGAACTAAAGAGCAAATCCCGGTTGAATTATTATGCACATAGTGGTAAACCCCCGTATACTTAACATTTTTCTTGAGTCGTTCCCGAATTCCGGGTCATTTTTCCATTAAATCGACTCACTTCCCCTTGTTGCATAATCTTCCTAGTATATATTTTGATATGATTTTCTTGGTCTATGAAACCATGAGTTCCAAGTTATAATCTGTGGGAAACAAATGTCCTTGTGGATTCGCCAGTTTGTTGAAGATTAAAATCGCAACGTGGATTTCTCCCGCAAAGTATTTCTAAAGCCTATTATTATAAGCTAACTATATATATAATACTAGTAGGTGGGACCCCTTTGTATATTGGAGGATCAAATATGGTTCTTATTTGATTTTTATGCTGATGTTTGAGACTGCTTACATAGCTCTACACGATTGATGAAATCTTCATTTTGTTTGCGGCATAATGGTAGATGGATAATGCATGCTCTATGTGGTTTTTCGTTGCTCTAAGCTCTAATTTTATATGAATAACTTATACTCACAGTTATTGAATTTCTATTTATTCCATGAATTGTCACATGGTTTACCTGCACAAGACACGTGTTAGTTATAACATGAAATAAGAGAAAGTGAAAAGAAACCTATGGAAATATCTAAGGAAGAAACTAAACTATGCTACGATGCTACTATGCTACATTATATGCATTGAAATTAAAGAAATGGTGATTGGTCCTAACTAACCATTGTAGTGGCTATAAAATTTATTGTGTTATATGAAAGCACATTTCATATGCGTTATGGTATGGTTGGCAATGGTTAAATGTGATATGGGGTGGCGCATTTGGAAAGTAATGGATGTTAGTTTCCATGCATAGATTAATTGAATGGATTAATGGATTGATGGTCGACTTGTACTAAGTGAGTAAAGGATGGAAGCAACGTGAAGTTATTGCACGTCACTCCATACCTCTCCCATTGGTCGTCAACCTATCTTGGCTATTGATCAATTGTTGTTCGCAGTGGTTAAGCTCTGATTTTCGGGCAAAGGAAGAATATCTCAACCAAGCTCACAATTTTTATGGTTTTTGGTTACATGTATGTCTTTTTCTCCATCCATGAACTCGCTCTGGTTATAAAATAGATATTGGCTCGGTAATGTATGAGTCTTTGATTTCCTTGAGACTGGAAACTATGTAAAATTGTGATATTTCTCTAGAATGGTTGTTTGTGTAGTTTTCATTGCAAATGGAAAATGATGGTTGAAGTCACAGTTTCATTGATTATTCTGAATGTTAGAAGCCATGAAGGCTCTCTATTTTCCTTATGGGTTTATGTTGCAGGGTTCATTCGGTCAAGACTTGTTGGTTGTCTCCACACAGTTCTTGTCACCATGCCCAATTGTATTTTCTCTTATGGGGTTGATTGGTTTGATTTCAAACCACCTTGTGTCACTGCATATAATTTCACCTAGGTATGGGCTCGTTTATACTATTGGGGTATGCATAGTTGGTTATGATGGATATTATGCCAAGGGGATTTCTTTGAGGATGATTGTTATTTCATGGCTCTATTTTTATATCATCATTAATCGGTTTGATTGGGGAAAACTGTGAGGGTTATGGCATGCCTGTTCTCGGTGTTATTTATTTGCATGTGAGGAACCTCTACTCCCTTGTTTGTAATCTCTCCTACCTGGTGTGAATTGTTGCTCGTCTTGCAAACAAATGGTTATGTGGCTTGTGTGTCCACCGTGTTGTCATGAAGGGTTATCCTATGTAGTTGGTGTGGTTGACTCCAGTCTCCCTATGTTGGTTCCACTGAGAGAACCCTTGATTACTCATAGCCCACCCTTGATTATTTTAAGACGAATTTTTGTAAATGAACCAATTATTTTGGTTGAGCACATGATTGAATATTATGAGTTGGTGGAGTGTTGTCGGTAGTGGTTGATTATTGGTTGTCTTTGTTAATCGCGTTGATAGTGGTTTTTATGATTTGTGTATAATCATTGTATTCTTCTATTGTGTCAAGTGATTCAATAGTTTAGCATGGTTTAAATTGGTTGATTTCAGAAATGGAATTGGGAATACAATTGTTGTCTCCTTGTATTGGATCGATAGCTCAACATCGTTTGATGCTTTGATTCAGAGTAATTAGACATGTACAATCACATAAATCCTCTTGCATTTTGTTGAATGGTCTCTGTGTTCCTACAACATCGTATAAGTTGAAATGATGGTTGTTGTTACTGTGTGTTTAAATTGCCAATCAGGATTATTGCAATTTGAAATATTGATGATTGTGTTTTGGATGTCCATTGTGTATCTTTTATTGCTATCATGCACCACATTGTTGATTGCACCATCAAGGATGGGCACGGGTTCTATAAACATATCGTTTTATTACAATTTAATTGTTAAATTGAATTGAGAAATGAAATTGGGCATGATTTTAAAGAAACTTGTGTCTGTGTTTCATTTGATGATTTAATTTATGATGATGGTTGATGGTTTGGATGTTGAACAAACTCGATACAAATGACCGTGTTCATTGGGATTGTTTAAATGTTTAAAATAAGAAGTGAGGGGACACAGAATTTTGATATAGGTTGTTGAAAGACATATTATTTTGAGTATGATGACACTCTGATTAATTGAAAGTGTTAAGAATTTAAATGTGAATAGTGAGCAAGTTTAACACATAGTAATGGTTAAATTACACACAATAATTTTTTAATTGATCACAAAAATTGTTTGGTTAGTGTTGAAACGTTGCATTAAGTACATAATTTTTTTATGGATTACTTAATTAATATTATGAAAAATATCCACTTCTTTTCTCTACCATTATTTCACTTTTCGTTAATTACAATCCCCTCACCTTCCCATATTCATTAATCACTCCTTGTTCCTAAAATTTAATTATAGGTAAGAGGAGATCTGTATTGTCGAAGTTTAAGATCACAGGGATGGATTACAGTGATATGTTCTTTGGTTTACATTTCAGTTGATTGTTTGTTGTTTGTGAGAAGTAACCATGTTCTTTTCCCCTTCATTTTAACATTTTCCGCTCAATAAAAACCTCTTGCATATCCCAAAACCTTTGTTCACCCCCTGCTCATTGAAAACGGTTAAAGAATTTATATGGATTGGATTGCATTAGTCCGATATGTTGTTGAGACAAAATTTATTTCATATTTTTAAAAGAGTTGTCATGTATGGTTGTTAAAGAAACTATTTTCTAATCAATCATGCATACTGGAATGAGATTTTTCAGTAGAGGTAGCCATGGAAGAGGTAACCAAGGAAGAGGTAATTGGAATAAGGGCCCTAGAAGTCCAAGATTGTCCATTCACTTTTATGTTGAATCGTAAGAGTTAGGCCAGTTGTTTCAGGTTGGGTTTTTCAATTGGATTGGGAAAGGAGTGGTCCAACCTCGGCCTGAAAGGCCTGCCTTCCAAGATCCACAAGCCCCTGGTATTCTCATGCCCCCTCATGTCTCATTGCAACCCGAGGTTCCCGAAAATGATGGATGAAATGATATTGTCCACCCAACAGTCTCCCAACATCGTGGCTAGCCCAATTTGTCTTTACCTACTCCCTCGCCTATTTAACAATTTTTCCAAGCTACCCCTGTTGACTCACCAATTCTACCTTCCCATGCTAGAAAAAGGTTGAAAATCAAGGCCCACCATGCCCCTGACAAAGGAAAATCCATTGTTTCCACTTCCTCACCCTCCAATGGATCTGATAAATCTGTGTCCTCCCAGATGAATTTGAGAGATGATTTATCTCATGTGATCAATGAGATTAGGCCTAAAGGCTCAGCACAACCAAAGGCAAATTCAGAGAGATCAAAAGGTGACAACAACAACAAGGGAAGGATTTCATCTTAGAGTGGGAAATATGGATTTTAAGTTTTTATTTATTTATTTATTGTTGAGGACAGTTGACTTAAGAAATTTTGGATAGCATGCTATCTTTGGATATATAAGTAATATATTTTGAAAATAATTTCAAATATCATTGAGATTAATTGTCAAATATGAATGTAATGATGGGAGTCACAAAGAGGGATGTTTTGTTTAATTAACAAGTTGTGTTATGATTGTTAAAAGCTAAAGGGGTGTCACAAGGGGTCCCACCTACTAGTTATTATTTATTTAAAAACCCTTATTATAATTTATTAATTTCCCCCCTAACTAAACAGTCAGTTGAGTTTTTAGTTAACTTAACTAACGAAGTAGTTCAACTACTTCAGCCAATTCTAATTTTATTGAAGGCAAAAGGAAAGGGAGGAACAAAGGGAGAATAGAAGGAGAAACATACTAAGGTATTCTCTTTGAGTCTTTGTTGAAATAATTCAGTTTTCATTCATTCCTTAATTTATAGAAGGCCTAATTATTTTTTATGATAATAGGGTCTTATTGTAGACAAAAAGATTAAGGGTTGAATTACATCATTCAGACACTTGTTTTTCAAAGGTGTTGATCTATCTATGATAGTATGTGTAGATTTGTCTGTTTGTAAATTAGTTTTCATGACTGACAAAGGCTATTGTGCAGGGACGAGTGCGAAGCAATCTGTGGCAAGATGATCCAACTTTTAGAGTTTATTTTTTTTTATTTTCTATCAGAAGTCCTTTTGTGTGTTTCATCGGAGACATTTAAGTTTCACTTTGGTCCAAAACTTCTTCACAAAATTTTGTAAAGAGAGTGACTCTTTAATGAATTGGAATGAAATCAAGGATTTCTTTATGTCTCATCTGTCTTGATTATCGACTTGGTGTCTTTACTTATGTCTCTCTATCTATTTCAGCATTTGTTATGTTCAGAAAAACACATAAATAATGAATTCTTCAGCAAGCTTTTAGCTATAAAAAAACCATCCTAAGCACTTGTAATCGATACTTGTGATTTAGGATATTAATTTTGATGGATATAATAATAGGGTGATATTCCCGTATATTTTTATTTAGCCAAGTAGAATCTGAAAATGCTTGAGTAAGATCATTTCCTATCTTTTCCTCAACACACACTGATTTAAGTTCAAGATGAGAATGGGAATACTTCAAGGGGTCAGTTATGCATCAACAACATACAATGGAACTTGATCATATCTCTTGCAAGATCGTGATTCTATGTCATCGAGATAAGGCTCGACTATAATTCTAAGGTCATGGAAAGAAAAAGACATGGCCCACTGAAAAGTGCCTCCAACATTCTTCAAGCCAAAAGGAATATTACGATAAGAAAATGTTCCCACAGACAAATAAAATTTGTTTTATGTTGGTCCTCGGGTTTTATCTTAATTTGGTTGTATCCCGAAAAACCATCCATGAATGAAAATACCTCAGAGCCTGCACATTCATTGACAATATGATTAATGAATGGGGTGGGTATATTATCCTTTAGACAAGCCTTATTCAAGTCACCAAATTCCATGCACACATGAATTGTACCTTGTTTTTTGTTAACTGGAACGCGATTTGACATCCATCGCATCAACTAAATGGGGTAGATAAAACCAACTTTAAGCAATTTCTCTACTTCGGCCTTAATAGCTGTCGCTTTCTTAGGATTCACCAGACGAAGATTCTATAGGATCGTCTTGGCATCAAGATAATTCATTATCTAATGTTCGACGATTCTTGGATCGATGCCTGGAATTTCCTTGTAAGACGAGGACAAAACATTGTGAAATTCCTTAAATAAATCTGTATATATTTGAATCTCCTCGGGGGAGAAATCCTCTCTCACGAAAACATTCTCCATGACGCGAGGGGTTCTGGAGATATCTATAGGTATTGTTTCAATGATACTTTCCATATTAACCTTGGCATAAACTGCATGCATAACCTGAGGATTAACAAGACAAGACTTGTCTCTAGTCATAGTCAACACAAATTCACCTACCTCTATTCTTCTTAACTCTCGGAGGAAATAAGATCTGTGATGTTGATCATCCCAGGGTCTGTCCAGAATAGTAGATGACTCAAGAATAGCCTCATCTAATGGAAATACCAATTCTAAAGAATCATTATTGGCAAGGGAACCTTGAGCCCAAATAGGCTCGAGAGATGGATCTAACTCCTGTGTGGGAGTGGGATCTGGGTCGACCGAAGATTGCTATAAAATACTGTACGCAACCTTTTTCGTGGACAAGGGCATGGTCATGCCCATATTCCTTGTCCCTTCCATCGAGGATGATGGGGAAGGAAGAGTCCATGGATCATGAAAGTAAGTCATTCGGAACTACGACACCTGAAAAGTTTCATCCCTAGGATGGTCAGGGGTAGTAGATATAAATTTGACATCGTGAGAAGAAGGTGAGTAATCGAAAGTACCCATCAGTGGTGCATAAAAACCAACCCCCACATTGATGATGTCGGGCTGAGGGTTATCAATCATCGGGATAGTCGATTCCCCCGATAAAGGGTCAGGCCTCGAGAAGGACAACTAATCAATGGTTACAATTCGACCCTCATGTGGAAACAACAAGACCTAATAAACTGTGGCAACCATTGCATGAATTGCATAGGTACAAATCCTTCCGAATAGAAGGTTGTAGTCGAGAGGAACATCGACCACTTAAACTTCGACTCACATGGTCTGTCCTCTTAACTACACAGGGAAAGAAAGAATGATTCCATGTGGTTTGAAAGAATGACCATCAAAAGCAGTACGCAGAGTAGGTGAAGGAGACAAAATGGGTTGGCCAATGGCCTTCCAACATGCCAACGACATCACATAGGTCGAGGCACCCTCATCAACCACCATAAAAAAGATATTTCGAGTGAAATATTTCATGGGGTGATCCACTACAATATGAAACACAACGTGGTAAGGGAGATGAGGTTTCAAGTCGATTGTATCAAGAATGATCGTTCCTGAATTAAAAGTCTCGACAGATCCCAAAGAGGACAACAGATCCTTTCTCTGCGAAGGGCATCTCTGGAGGACTTCCAAATAATACATCGCGCAAGGTGTTTGTGACTAATTATCCACCATAGAGTAATTATGGGTGGCCCTCATGTTCAGATTACGGGAATATTTCTTGAACACCCCTTTCGGGATGCGTGTCATTGTTTTACCCAATGGCTTCTCGATCTGGAGAGGAACTGTCAGGTTTGTGGCTTCTTTACCCTTTTCAACATATTCTGGAATTCTGTAATCATGTTCCCTAGTCACTATATAAGATTCAAATTTCATCATATAATATTTTGCAACCGAAGGATTACTAAAGGATGCGGGGGTTCCTTGACTACCCCCATCCACGCTCAAAGATCCTTGAGTTCTATTTTTCCAATGTCGAAATGGGTTGGTTAACACAACAGGTTGTTGTTGCAACAATAACTTATGGGCCTCCGTGAGTTGACGATACAGGTGATTTGGATGGTCCTCTGTGCAAAGGTTACACAAATACTTTGACTTTATCTTCTCTGTGTTGCCCCCACCAGCATTGTTGTTGGGTTTCTTATCTCCCCTACCCTTCTTGTTTCATTTTTTTTCTTCCCTTCATGTTGCTGAATAGCCTTTGGGTTCATTGACTGCACACTGTGTATGCCCGACATTTGGGTAGGGGGAACAACCAAACCAGAGGTCTAGTTGTCCATTGTCTACTGTATCAAAAATTCTTGCAATTGATTTGACAATTGATGAGTGGACTTTTCTTGTGTTGAACCAACTATACCATAATCATGTGGTCTAGACTTTTGTTTGGCCTTGTCAAGGATAGACCATGGAACATCTGGAAAAATCTCATAGAGTAACCTAGACTGAGAGTATATTAGTTCGAGTTGTTGTTCTCTCATTATTGACTCCTCCTATGAAAACACTCTCAATGTTGCAACGTCCTTGGATAACTAAGGTACCAAAGACTTCAGGAACCACTCCAACAGGAAATCTGGAGAGGCTTGTATCTTAACCAAAATATTCAGACATTGCCATTCTCGGATGTGATCCAAAATATGATCGGCCTTAGTCTGCTCAAAGTTATCCATCCATTCGGTGCTGACATCGTATCTCATGGGTAGTTGGAAATGGTTCAGGAAAACCATCACCCAATCACTAAAGAAATAATATATTGAGTGGTTGAGCCTGATGTATCGTTTCACAGAACCCTCGATAAGAGTGTGTTGAAACAGGTGCAACTATACCAAATCGTCTTGCAGTGACTTTGATGAGAACCATAGGTGGAAATTTGTCATGTGATCACCCGGATCTTTGCCAGTTTTGACTTCAAATTTCAAAATATCTGAGGGAAACTTAGTTAGCATGGGAGGCCAACACAGATCATGAAAAATTGGGTCGCAAAGAAACCTCGACAAGTCTAGCAGATGTAACGTTGCCAGAAATGGTATTTTGGGTTGGGTACTATGTACAGGAAAAAGATATCGTGGAGTTTGATTGGCACCAGGTTGCCAAGAAAAGTTGGGTTTCCGCCTAGGGTTTTGGTAGACACCATGGCCTTCGCTAGCATATGGAAACTACGTTTGCAAGGATATCATCGATTGATTCTCGTAATTGGACGTCGAGGGTTGGGCGGGGATGGATCCCTACTTTATGTTCCAAATATTCTGGAAGGGGTTGCCCCCTGCAGATCTAATGGGCATAGGTATTGATTCTTACCTGGGGTTCCATTAAACATGGAAGGGGTTTCTCCCATTCGACATCCCTTACGAGGGAACTGATTCCTGCCAAGGATTCAAAGTCCTTGTGAGGATAAAATTGTTGTGCTTTCCCCATGTGTTGGAATAGTACCTTCCATGGGATTCTTTTGTCCAAAACCATGGTTTCCCCTAGATGAGATGGCAGCTGACGAAAAAGTGTTATTACCAAATGTGTCGAACAAAGATGTAATGGCCCCATTTCGGGTCGGCGCTAATTCACGGAATAACAATCTCATACTTAACTCTATATATAAGACATTCATTTAAGAAAATGAAACACATTTAAACTCAGAGTAACCATAAGAATTACTACTATTATAAATAATCAATGGATTTAACATTACTTCGTATGCACATCAGAATACATGATAAATATAAATACATAGATATGCAGAAATGTAATTAAAACATCATCTGGTACTTATCTTTGAAACAATGGTAATTCCACCAATGAGGTGTAGGCCTTCCATGAACCTCCCAGCCTTAGACCACACTTCTCATCAAGCTCAGCAGTGGGTCACCCCCGAGCTAGGACTAAGCTCCACTCCCAAGGAAAGGAATCCTAGGCTAGGCTGAGGTTAAAGGGTAAGCAGACAGTCACAAGGAAGGAATTCTCTTCCAGGAACCACTCATACTCACTGCTCACAGACTCTCCTTCCCCACATGCCTGCTCCACCCAAGGAGTATACACCTTCTCTGTCACCTAGATAGTCCTTTGGTTGATAAACTCCCTTGCGTTGGGTTTCAGCAACAGACCGGACCAGAAGTCTCTGAGCTCTATGGAAACTACCGGGTTCCTTCCAAGAGTTCTCTCCTTCCTCTGCCCACTCTCTCACATGGAGAGAGTCGCTCATAGGCCCAACAACTTGTTCTTCCAACTTCACCACCTCTCTCACCTGGAGAGAGTGTTGTACTATCTAGCCAACAAAACACACAACATCAAACACTACACGTCCACCACAATCAGCGCGAATCCAGACACGAACACCTCGGGATAGCTACAGATAGGTGCAACAGCATAACCAGGCTTAGCATGGACGAGACACTTCCGTTTTCTTAATATGGCAACACGGGATAGACTCACACTCTATATTATCAGGGATACGTGACGCATTGTCCATGCAGGGGTTGATTCAGACTCCACGGTTTGGAACAGAGAAGGGGTGTACTAGCTTTCCAAAACAAACACAGACTTTTTCCTGAAATCAACACATGCTTCTGGTTCAAGGGATGTCTGGTTCAGAAGATGCACGAGGTCTCTTGGTGAGGTCCAACCAGTTCACACTCAGACAGTTGGGCAGAATCGAGGCAGCCCCCCACCATGGCTCATCTCAACCATTTTATGTGCATGGGCTTGGGTTGACACTTGTCACCTGTGAAGCTACATGCTTCCATCAGCATGCGTTCCTCCCACCATTTGGAAGTCACATGTCATTCCAAAAGAACTTAGTATAAAAACATATTATTAACATGTCTTTTTGGAATAATATTAAAATATTATTCCCAAGACTTGAGCCATTAGGTTTAGCCCCTAGGCTCCACACTTAGCCCCCTTTTCCCACCTTCCAGCCCCTAATCCCTTGCCCACTCCGTGGAATCTTAGTACCCCATCACTCATCCATCGTGTAGGCCTGCACGCGGCGGTGTTTATATTTTTATTAATGTTCTGAATAGATACATGTACAACATCAGGCTCTTTCCCTTCAACACTCAGGCTCTCTGGCCTAACAATCACATAAGCCCACCAGCTTATATAAACTTGGATCACCATCCTATAAACCATTTTACAACTCATTTCGTAAACAAGATTTACAACTAGGCTCAGCCTTGGGGACATTACAATCCCCCTCCCCTTATTTTTTCACTGTCCTCAGTGCAACTTTACACAGCATCTGCAAGATTTTCAAAATTTTCAAAAGGATACAGGTACTCTGCCCACATAACATCTTCATGCTCCAATGTTTCATCCTCAGGACCATACCAGGTCCACTAGACCTTTACAAGATTTATAGCTCGATTCCGGAGTTGTTTTATTTTCCTGTCCAATATGTGCACAAGATGCACTTGCAGGACACCTTCTGGTTCCACCTGAATCACATTCCAATCGATAACATGATTAGCATCAGGTATATATTTATTAAGCACTGAAACATGAAACACATCATATACAGTCATATATGCAGGTAATGAAAGCATGTATGCAACTGGCCCAATCCTTTCTAGGATTTCAAATGGCCCACAAAATCTGGCTGCCAACTTGGTGCAAATTCCTAGCTTTAGGGAACTCCTGTTAGTTTTCACTTTCAGGAAAACATGATCACCCACATTGAATTCTTTGTGGGTTTTGTTCTTATCAGCATAACTTTTCTTCATGTCTTGGGCAACTTTCAAATTCTGTTTAACTTTTATCATTTGGTCCTCCATCTCCTTGAGCAACTCTGGCCCAACTACTGCTCTCTAAGCTAGATTATCCAAGCTTACTGGAGTGTTGCACTTTATTCCATAAAGTGCTTCAAATGGGATCATATTCAACGATGTATGATACCCATTATTGTAGGCGAATTCTACAAAATGCAGGTAGTCTTCCCATCTTGATGGTTTGTCCATCACGTACATTCTCAGCATGTCCTCTATTACTCTGTTCACCCTCTCTGTCTTTCCATCAGACTCAGGATGATACATTGTACTAAAATTTAGATTCGTTTTGAATCCTTTGAACAATCCTTTCTGGAAATTCAAGGTGAATTTTGGGTCCCTATCAGACACAATCATTTTAGGAATTCTGTGCAAGCGCGCCAGTTCTTTTAAGAAGATATCAACAACATCTATTGCCTTGTGAGTGGTTTTCAGTGGAATAAAATGGGCAGCTTTTGTAATCTTGTCCACCACAACCATGATCGAATCATGTTGCTTGCTTGTTTTGGGCAATCCTGTAATAAAATCCATGGTCACCACTTCCCACTTCCATTCAGGAATGGGTAAGGGTTGCAGCAACCCTGCTAGGTGCCTATGCTCAACCTTAAATTTCTGGCATTCCATACATATGGAGATGTATTCAACGGTCTCCCTCTTGAAACCCAGCCAAAAGTAATGGCTTTTGACTGCTTCCATAGTCTTCTAATATCCAAGGTATCCATCATACGTCACATTATGCATTTCTTTTATAATCGCAAGTTTTAATTCTTGGACATTGGGTACATACACTCTGTCTTTATACAGTAGTAATCCATCAACTTCCAAGGTGTAACTTTCCTTTTTTTGTGGTCTCTCACCCTGTTGTAGCTTTGCTACTGAGTCTCTGTACTGCAAATCTGTATTTCTAGCTTCCAAAATTCTACCCTTGATATCAGTCCTGTACATGCTAATGGCTGAAGTATGTAAGTCACACACTTTTCTGCTAAGTGCATTAGCCACCTTGTTTTCCTTCCCCCTGATATGTTTGATATCAAATTCGTATTCACACAGAAACTCCAGCCACCTATTTTGTCTAGCGTTTAAAGTCAGTTGACCAAACAAATATTTCAGACCGTTGTGGTTTGTTCTCAATTCGAATCTCCTTCCAATGAGGTAATGTCTCCATTTCCTCAGAGCGTGGATCATTGCTGCCAGCTCCAAATCATGAGTGGAATAATTCTTTTCATGATCATTAATCTTCTTGGACTCATAACACATTACAAATCCATCTTGGCTTAGAACTCCTCCTAACCCTTCCTTACATGCATCTGTGCACACCATGAAATCCATATTTGGATCTGCAATCCTCAAGATTGGAGCATTGGTTAACAATTGCTTCAATCGTTGGAAACCTTTCTCACACTCTTTAGTCCACTGAAAGTTTTTCTCCTTCCTTTGCAAAGAAGTGATAGGGTCAACTATCTTTGAGAACCCTGTTATAAACCTTTTGTAGTAGCCCACCAGACCCATAAAGGATCTGACTTCCACCACATTCCTTGGCACTGACCATTCTCGGATGGACTCAACCTTCTCAGGATCCACATCGATCCCTTCTTCTAAAATAATGTGCCCCAAGTAATGGATCTGCCTTTGGTAAAATCAACATTTGCTCAATTTGGCATATAGTTGGTGTCCTCTCAACACTTGCAGCACCAGTCTCAGGTGTTGTTCATGCTCTTCCTCTGAATTGGAATACACCAATATGTCATCCAATAAGACTATGACAAACGTTTCTAAATAGTCCTTGAATACACCATTCATCAATGACATAAAAACAATAGGTGTGTTTGACAGTCCAAATGACACCACTGTGAACTCGTAGTGACTGTACCTTGTTCTAAAGGTGGTCTTACTGATGTCCTCATCCTTTATTCTTACCTGGTGATATCTTGATCTGAGATCTATCTTCAAAAAAACATTCGCACCCTTCAACTAATCGAAAATATCATCAATCCTCGACAGAGGATACTTGTTCTTGACAGTTACCTTGTTCAACTATCGAAAATCAATGAACAACCTCAATGTCCCATCCTTCTTCTTAAAGAACAGGACTGGGGAACCCCAAGGTGACATGCTAGGGAGAATGTACCCCTTCTTTAGAAGCTCTTCAAGATGCAATTGCAACTCTTTCAGCTCTAGCCTACTCATTCTATAAGGATCTTTCGAAAATGGAGATTCTCCAAGCATCAAATTTATAGAAAAATCGATGTCTCTCTTTGGAGGTAGTCCAGGTAGCTCCTAAAATATGTCTTTGAACTCTGTGAGTACCTCATGGTCTCCAATCCTTGAGACTTCATCTCTAGATGCTTCCTCCACATGGGTTGCAAATAATTGACAGCGTTTTCTGTAGCACTTCTTCAGTTGTATGGCTGAGATTTCTCTAATAGCCATAGCTCTAGGAATCTCTTCGACTATTTTTTGATTCCCCTCCTCATCCAGGCATGTAAACCTCTTGTTATGATAGCCCAGGAGGGCATGTTTCTGGTCCAACCAGTCCATTCCAATTAAACAGTCATAAGATCCTAAAGGCAGAATATTCAATTCAGCCTTTGTGCTTAGTCCTTTCATGTCCACAGGACAGGACTTCACCAACTCAGTGAATTTCCTCTTGGTTCCTGTAGCCAACTGCACTAACCAAAATTTTTCATGTTTGCTTCTTGATAAATGCAAACTTTCCACCACCCTAGGATCTATATAACCATGGATAGCCCCTGAATCGATTAAAATACTAAACGTTCGGTTGTTAATCATACCTTCCACTTCAATCATGTGCGATTGAAATTTTTCTTTCTTGTTGTCCAGGGGTATGTAGATCCTTGGCATTCTGCTACCCATATCCTCCATTGTTTCAGCTTGCTGAACATTGTGTACGGTTCTCACTTTATCTTTTCTGTGGGGGTAGTCTCGGTACCTATGGTTTCCTTTACAGCCCCAACACTCCATAGGTGGTGGTCTGGGAATTTTTTCATCCACTTCAGCTTTCCTGGGCTCCCTAAAGGATGGGTGTCCCTGAGGACTATTTCTAAAAAAGGGAGGCTTGTTTCCCTTCAGCCTCTGCTCTTTCCTGAACTTCTTCTGATCATCCCAAGCCTTCTGAAAAGTAGACCTTTCTCTTTGTTGTTCATACAAGCATTTTTCCCTTCTTATTCTTTCTTCCATAGTCTTGGGATCATCATACTAGATCTTGTCACTAATGGAAGGTGGTAGTCCACTCAGATATCTCTGAATCTTGACAGCCTCATCTTTGATGAATGGAACATACTTCAATAGTTCCAAAAACCTTCGTTCGTATTCATCAATTGTCATGCTTCTTATCTTGAGTTCGAAGAACTCCTTCATATTTCTATCATAGTATCTTTTAGTTAGGTATTTCTTCTCGAAATAACCCTTGAACTCCTTCCAAGTGACATCTTTCTCTCTGATGTGTTGCACCTGCACAAACTGATCCCACCACATGGATTCTTTTCCTTTCAATTGATACATCGCAATTCTTCCTTCTGCATGAGTGGAATAATTATGCAGTTGGAAATATTTCCTCATGCCAAGAAACCAGGTTTCGACATCTTCCTCATTCTGATGTTCTCCATCGAACGTTGGAGGCTTGATCTTGTTCATCTCTCCCTTCAATTCATCCACGCCATATCTTCGGTGTTTTCTCGTAGGGGACGGGCTTGAACTACTGTGTGCCTCCCTACTGGAATGCTTTAGGGAACGACGATGATGTTTACTACCACTCCTCGATATTCTTCTCCTCTCAGGGGTTCTGACACTTCTTGATCTTCTTTTCCTCTCAGGGGTCCTGTGACTCTCTGTCTTTCTTGAGTCACTCCCCTTCTCCAATTTCCTTTTTATTATTTCTAAACTCTTCAACATTTTTAGGTTGAGTTCACCTTGCTGATCCCTAACCCTCATGAGCTTTCGACTATCAGGTAGACGAGCCTAGGCATCTTTCTGCAATCTTTCAATGAGTTTCATCATATGTCCTTCCTTATCCATCTCTTTTCTGTGCCCATTAGAGTTTGATCCTTCGATTCCCAAGTTGACATCCCTTCCTACCCTTTCGTCCTCTGTTTTAGAGGCAATCTGTACCTCTTCCATTTGTATACTTGGCTGTCCTGACACCCGTTGAACTCTGCACACACAATGTGTAGTCAACCAGAGTTTTTCAAGCCTTATCCCTTAATAAAAACCACAACATTCATTAACCAATGTGAATAAGAAAACGTTTCAAATTCACTAAATTTTTTGATCCTTGCTTGGCTCTGAAAATTTTTGGGACCTTGGTTTTCGGGGGTTTTGTCCATGAGGATCCAATAGTTAAATCCTCAACAATTCTTATGTCCTTCGAAAATTTCATTATTTCGGAACTTCGGGGTTTCGGGTTTTGGCGTTTTTGGTCCCCACAGGTTCTCGCCCTCGCTTCCCTCTTCAAATCCCAACTCTCGAACTTCCAACCTCTCTTCCCCTGGGCCCACAACACAGCTACCGCCAACCCCGGTGGCGCATGGTATGTTCAGGAGGGTCCATGTCACCTTCAGTGACGTCATCGGGTCCCACCATTCTTGCGTGTCTTCTCGACTCACTGGCATGTGAAGCACACCCATGTGTCCACGCCCATTCCAAGGCAATCCAATGGTTAGACTTCTCTCATATCTACGACGCATATCTTTTCAGTGTTTCGAGGTTTCGGGCATCGAGAGTTCGTGCACCCCCACATCTCGAACTTCCGTTTGCCAAAATTCTGAAATCACTGTCTACTCTTCCACTTGATTCAATGGTCAAGTTCCTGTCTTACGATCTACAGTGTAGATCATTTCAAAATTTTGAGTTTCTCTATTTCATGACTTGCGAAAACAAGGTTCTTCACCTTTGGATTCCCAGGTGTCAAAACATTGTCTAGCAGCCACGTGTCCCCCTCGATGGACGGTCTTGACGAATTCAGGATTTTGAGTATCGTGATTTCCACATTCTTATGCAACTCGAAAGGTTTTTTAAACATTGCACAGGTTTTCCATATCTGGCGGTCACAAGGGTTCTCCTTTTCCCCGAACAGATCCTACGGATCCAACACTTCTAGAGTGGAGTCCTCTCTCACTGTGGCCAGATGCCACCTCAGCTGCGGTTTCATAACACTGCTACACCTCTTGAGCTTGGTAACATGGTCAAGTAACTCCTTAACACTCAAGAGAATTCAAAGGTCCAAAATTGGCCCTCTAGACACAATTTCTCCTCAAACCCTTGGTCCAAAGACCACTCAATTGGCCCATCTACGTTCAACGTCGAAAAATTGGCTCTGATACAAAACTGTAATGCCCCCATTCTGGGCCGAGCAGGCGCTACTTCACGGAATAACAATCTCATACTTAATTCTATATATAAGACATTCATTTAAGAAAATGAAACACATTTAAACTTAGAGTAACCATAAGAATTACTACTATTATAAATAATCAATGGCTTTAACATTACTTCGTATGCACAACAGA
Source organism: Picea sitchensis (assembly GCA_010110895.2). Lineage (NCBI taxonomy): Eukaryota > Viridiplantae > Streptophyta > Pinopsida > Pinales > Pinaceae > Picea > Picea sitchensis. The sequence goes on along the minus strand of SNQJ01S0001673.1, from coordinate 95,569 downwards.
ATACATGATAAATATAAATACATAGACATGCAGAAATGTAATTAAAACATCATTTGGTACTTATCTTTGAAACGGTGGTAATTCCACCAACCAGGTGCAGGCCTTCCATGAACCTCCCATCCTTAGACCACACTACTCATCAAGCTCAGCAGTGGGTCACCCCCGAGCTGGGACTAAGCTCCACTCCCAAGGCAAGGAATCCTAGGCTAGGCTGAGGTTATAGGGTAAGCATATAGTCACAAGGAAGGAATTCTCTTCCAGCAACCACTCATACTCACTGCTCACAGACTCTCCTTCCCCACATGCCTCCTCCACCCAAGGAGTATACACCTTCTCTGTCACCTAGATAGTCCTTCGGCTGCTAACCTCCCTTGCCTTGGGTTTCAGCAATAGACCAGACTGGAAGTCTCCAAGCTCTCTGGAAACTACCGGGTTCCTTCGAGGAGTTCTATCCTTCCTCTGCACACTCTCTCACCTGGAGAGAGTTGCTTATAGGCCCAACAACCTGTTCTTCCAACTTCACCACCTCTCTCACCTAGAGAGAGTGTTTTACTAACTGGCCAACAAGACACACATCATCAACCACTACACGTCCACCACAATCAACAAGAATCTAGACACGAACACCCTGGGACAACTACAGGCAAGTGCAACAACATAACCAGGCTTAGCAGGGACAAGACAGTTTTGTTTTCTTAATCTAGCAACACGGAATAGAATCACACTCTAGATTCTTAGGTATGCATGATGATTTGTCCATGCAGGGGTCGATTCAGACTCTACGATTTAGAACAGAGAAGGGGTGTACCGGATTTCCAAAACAAACACATACTTTTTCCCGAAATCAACACAGGCTTCTAGTTCAAGGGATGTTTAGTTTAGAAGATGCATGAGGTCTCTCGCTAAGGTCCAACCGGTTCACACTCAGATGGTCGAGTAGAATCAAGGCAGCCCCCCACCACATCTCATCTCAACCGTTTTATTTTCATGGGCTTGGGTTGACACATGTCACCCGTGAAGCTACATTCTTCCATCAGCATGTGTTCCTCCCACCATTTGCAAGTCACATGTCATTCCAAAAGAACTTAGGATAAAAACACATTATTCACATGTCTTTTTGGAATAATATTAAAATATTATTCCCAAGACTTGAGCCCTTAGGTTTAGCCCCTAGGCTCCACACTTAGCCCCCTTTTCCCACCTTCCAGCCCCTAATCCCTTGCCCACTCTGTGGAATCTTAGTCCCCCATCACTCATCCATCTTGTTGGCCTACACACGACGATGTTTATATTTTTATTAATGTTTTGCATAGATACCTGTACAACATTAGGCTCTTGCCCTTCAACACTCAGGCTCTCTGTCCTAACAATCACCTAAGCCCACTAGCTTATATAAACTTGGCTCACTAGCCTATAAACCATTTTACAACTCATTTCATAAACAATATTTACAAATGGGCTCGGCCTTGGGGACATTACAAAAGAGAACAACATTGAACCCACCAGAGTGGTGTAAGAAGAAGGTCATAAACTGCCTTCTCCAAACAAGTTGTAGTTCATGTTTGGTCTGACGGATGGTTCGAAGGCACCGCCGAGTGACGGGGACAGAGTTGGTATATGACCCCCACCATAAGGGATAACATTATAGGAGGCTAAGTTGCCTCCAATGGATCCTTGCAAGGGAGAATTGGATCTCCCTACCCCTAGACCCATGGTCTGTACGGTAGAGTATGTAAGGATAGAGTTTGTATCAAAGCCAAGCAACCCATATTAAATAGGAGGGCTCGTCGGACTCTGTTTGAATGGAGCAGTGGTCATCGCTACTGATAGAATCAAACCACTTCCCTATGTAGAGGGGGTCAAGACCACTGTGGTTGAGACTGATGAAGGTGGATTAGGAGGAGAAATACCTCCCGTGGTGGCAGTTTTTAAGGGAGTGTGAGGAATACCAGATGAAGTAGCATCATTTTCTTCCATAGTTGCTTGTAATATTATCTGACACTTCTGAGGTGTTAACCTTGGAGGGACAACTTGTACCAAGATTGATGCCGACAAGTTAGTTATAGGAGGGTTAGTCGACCCAAGGGCTTCTGCTCCAAGATCAGAAATAGTGAGCTCCTCCAGATTCGAGTAATATCCTATCAGAGCTGGCTCGGGCATAGTCTCCTGCAGCTCGGTCACTTCAAATGACCCTTGTTGTTCAAGTATTCATCGTAACGGTGGTGGTGATGGCTCTAATGTAGCTGACGATAGGCCCTGAAGCCTTCACGATCGACGAAGCTCTTAATATTCCACTTTGAGAAAATATCAATGACAAAGTAAGGATTTAACTAACGTTTAAACCCAAGCACACACTAGAAACATTCCTACAAGATAAAACAATTAAACCACTATTTAGTTGGAAGAACAGTTACTCCAACCAACACTAGAGAAACTTACCGGTGCAAGTGCAGCCCGAACACGGAATCACCCTTCGAGTATACTTTGCAAAGTGTGACCTGACATATGCCCTAGGTACTGCGGTATACCCCCACAGTCACCTGTTTAAGTCCCTATAATAAAGGAAACTAATTTTCCATCTCACAAATAGTCACCAGGCGGGTACAGTCGACAGTTAGGTGGACCACAATGAGCAGGATAACAAGTTTGAAACCTACTGAGGGTATCAAAATCAAGTGGTCTAGAATACAATTGAGGATCTTGAATGGATTCAAGGTCCAAAAATATTTGTAGGCAAATTCAAACGACAGTATCCCACGACAATCCTCAATATGCGTTCCCCACTACATTTGGTTCAACTTTGGAGGGGTTATCTCTGCTACCTTCCCTCACACGGCCTCATGTTTATCCCCTCTATTATAGGGGGGTCCCAGATAACTTTCATGTCACTGGAATTTTACAGTCCCTTGCTCTAACACCAATTTTTTTTTATAAGCCTTGAAGAGTTTCCTCTCCAACCTAATTCAAGGCTCCACCCTAAACTAGTTGATTGACCCTACAAACATAAAATTCTAATTAATTTTAATTTTAGCGTTCATTTTAAATGGATTTTTTTAACTCAAAGGATATGGCAGTAAAACTAGTGATGTATATGAGAGATGAAAAGAGGAGAAGTAAACGAAATTATTAAATCAAAATTACTTCTAGTTAACAATAAAGATTTGCAACTAAATCTTTAAACAAAATTTTCATAACTAACTCTTTTCAAGATATTTAAAAAGAAGACCTAAAATGAAATTTCACTGGACTACAAGCTACTTAAGTTCTAAGAAATCAGTAAAGAACTTAAAAATTGAACTCTTTTTCCTTTCAAGTAAACTAACTAACCCTAACTACTTTACCAAAATAAGAAATGGAAAATCTTTTTCTTTTTTTTTTGGAAATGATTTAAACAGGAAAAACATGAAATAAAACTTTTTTCTCTTTTCTTTAAAGCAAATGAAAGGGGGGAAATAAATACAAGACAATACTGAAACTGGACTCTGGCCTACTGTGGATCGCAGGGAGTCACTAAAGACACAAAATAAGATAATCAACAAACTCACAAACTCGCCTAAAACCATTTCAGAATTAAACACAAGAAATCTTTAGAAACACAAGAAAACTAACATCTAACCCAAGCTATGGCTGTAAAAATAGAGACACTGAACTCAACCAAGAAACCCTAAGAAGTAAAACCTCAATCAGGGAAGAGGTTGATTACCTCTTCTTAAAAAACAATCTTGACACAATTACGCTATTGATGCTTAATAATCCTGTGTATGTAGGAGGTTTGTCTAAAAATCAGGGCGTGTATGTACATGTGTTGTCCCACAATAGGGCACGTATACCTCGTACTTCTTAAAAAAAGAAATAAAACAGACTGACTGACAAGGCAGGGAGAATTGGTATGGCACCAACAGGTGACCAAAATCCCTTAAAATACTCAGCAGACTCAACATAAACTCAAAAGGTATAAAACCAATCAAACATCCAAAAAATCCCCTAAAACCCTAGACGTTTCCCCAGTATGGTCGTTCATTCTGGTAGAGGGAAAAATCCCCCTATGGCTACAGCATGGTTTATAATGTAGGCAAATCAACAACAGTTTAAAATTATCCTTCTTCTCTAACTACCCCAAACATACCCCAGACTTATGCAAGAAATAAAAATGAGAAGGATCAGGTAACTCTACCTTTACTCTGTGTTCGATGATGATCCTCTTGCACTCAATAACTTCGCTGACTACAAACCTCCTCCCAAGGCTGGCCTACATTCAAAGACAGGCAAACAAAAAGCTACAAGCATACATTTAATACATAAATAAGGGTTATATGTTAGAATAAAAACATAAATCAAATGCAAACATTTGACACATCATGTTTTGAGACAAGAAAAGTACTTCTTTTATTGATAATACAATGATTACTTACAACCAAAGTCGGCTACTGCTCCAAGAACTTGGTCTAGGATCCTCTTCAGCAAGATCCAAGTGCACCTCCATATAGATTCTCCTCTCAACCTTCTTCTTGGGAAGTATAATGGGTTTATGATGGAGGAAGGAAGGTAAATTGGGGAATTCTGAGGAAATTCTCACAGAAGGTCTGCAAATGCTTTGGGCGAGGAGGGGATGTGAAACGGGCATAGTTTCACTATTCTTATGTCTAAATATGGAATGATACCCAAACACATCCTTTTATATGACAAAATTATGGTTATTCGGTTGGGTGACAGGCTATAGGCAGTTGATTAGTTGGGAAACTACCCAATAGCCCGTAATCTCAACGAATTCCTTACAATTTTTTATTTTTTGCAAATTTTGCATGTATACGCGGGATATAGTGGTGCAACATGCATACGCACATGGGTTGTAGTGATGCAACAAGCGTATCTATGAGGGAAATAGTGGACCAGAGCGCATACATCTTAAAAAAAATGCTTTTTAGAAGAGCAACTCAGTGATGGCTTGGAAAAAAATGCAAGTAAGAGGCCCAAATGGTAGGTATGAATATGTAGATAAATTTAGGGTTATAATAGGGTAAAATCAAGAATTTGGGTAACACTTTCTTGAAAATCGGGTCTCCAAAATTCCTAGCGGCAATTTTTCGGCCGAAAAAATCTTGCTAGTAATGTTTTTGGCCGAAACCTTTTTCGGACAAAAATTTGCACGTCAAATTTAACTAGGCCCTCGAAATTCATGTACAATGTTTTTTAGATGAATTATTTTCCTATGGTAAGCATATTTCGGCCGAAACGTTTATTTTTAACGGATTCCGTTAAAAACTAGGTTTCGGCTAAAAGAATATTTAGTAATGGTTGTACCAAACTAGCTAGGTGTCTATGCTCAACCTTTACCTTTTGACATTCCAAACATTTGGCAATAAAATCAACAACTTCTTTCTTCATGCCTGGCCAATAACATTTTCTCTTGACAACTACAATAGTTTTGTGATAACCTGGGTGCCCATCATAAGGTAGACTATGTTTTTCTCTCAATATCATATTTTTCAATTCCTGGGAATTTGGTACATAAATTTTTCCCCTGTACATGAGAATTTCATCATTATCCATCTTGTATTCTTCAATTTACTGTTTTAAATTACCTCGTTGTAATTTTTCCACTAATTCCTTGTATTGCAAATCTAATTTTCCAGCCTCTAAAATTTTGTCTTTCAAATCTGTTTGGTACATGATAATGGTTGTAGCATGCAATTCATGCACTCTTCTACTGAGTTCAGCAACCAATTTGTTCTCTTTTCCCTTGATATGCTTTATATCAAAGTCATATTCACTGAGAAATTCTAACCATCTCCTTTGCCTAACATTTAGAGTTGGTTGATCAAATACATATTTCAAGCCATTACGCTCTGTCCTCAGCTCAAACCTTTTCCCCATGACATAGTGTCTCCATTTCCTCAAGGCATTTACTATGACTGCCAACTCCAAATCATGAGTGGCATAGTGTCTTTCATGCTCCTTCAACTTCCTTGATTCATAACATATAACAAACCCATTTCGACTGAGGAATCCACTAAGTCCTTCTTTATATGCATCTATGCATACAATTAAGTCTTCATTTGGGTCTGTAATCCTTAGTATTGGAGAACTTGTCAATAATTGTTTCAAGTGTTGGGAACTCTTTTCACAATCCAATGTCCAATGAACCTTCACATCCTTCTTTTGTATGGAAGTGATTGGGTGTGCAAATTTGAGAATACTTCAATAATTATTTTGTAGTAGCCTACAAGGCCCATGAATGATCTGACCTCTATCATATTATTTGGCACTAACCATTCTCTAATGGATTCTATATTCCCAGGATCCATTGTTATCCCATCCTCTGAAATGATATGTCCCAAATAATTAATTTTCTTCTGATAAAATGAGCACTTGCTCAATTTGGTATACAATTGATGCTCCCTTAATACTTGCAACACCATCCTAAAATGATGTTCATGCTCTTCTTCTGGTTTGGAATATACAAGGACGTCATCCAAAAATACAATGACAAACTTGTCTAAATATTATCGGAAAACACCATTCATTAAGAACATGAAAACAACTGGTGCATTTTACAACCCAAATGGCACTACTATGGACTCATAATGACCATACCTTGTCTTGAAGGAGGTCTTGTTGATATCTTCCTCCTTAATCCTTACCTGATGGTATCCTGACCTGATATCTATGTTTGAAAATATCTTTGCATCCTTTAATTGATCAAAGAGATCATCAATCCTTCGTAGGTGATACTTGTTCTTTACAGTCACTTTATTCAATTGTTTGAAATCAATGTAAAATATTAATGTCCCATCTTTCTTCTTAACAAACAAGACTAGGGAACCCTAAGGTGAGGCACTTGGGCGTATATACCCCTTCTTAAAAAACTCTTGAAGCTTCATTTGCAACTCCTTCAGCTCTAGTGTACTCATTATGTAAGGAGTCTTTGACACTGGAGTTGCTCCAAGAATTAAATTTATAGAGAAATCAATATCTCTTTTTGGGTTTAGACCTAGTACCTCCTTGAACAAATCTTCAAAATCTTCCAGGAATGCATGATCTTCCAAATTTGGCACCTTATCTTTAGGTGTCTCTTCCATATGTGCTGCAAATAATTGACACCCTTTTTTGTAACATTTCTTCAGCTGCAATGCTGAAATTTCTCTGATGGTTACTACCCTAGGAATTCCCTGCACTTTCCTTAGGTTCCCTTCCTCATCCAAGAAAGTAGATGCTTTGTTATGACATTCTAGGATAGAATGATGTTGGTCAAACCGATCCATCCCAATTATACAATCATAGGAACCTAAAGGCAATATGTTCAAATCTTCCCTGGTGTTCAGTTCATTCATGTCCATAAGAAATGACTTAACCATCTCATTAACTTTCCTTTTGGATTCGGTATCTAGCTGCACCAACCAATATTTTCCATGCTTGCTTCTTGGAAAATGAAAACTTTCCACCACCTTAGGATCTATATAACTATGAATATATCCTGAATCAATTAAAATATAAATGGTTTGGTTGTTGATCATACCTTCCACTTCAATCATATGTGAATGATACTCTACTTGAGTTTTGTTCAAGGCTACATTGATCCTTGGTACATTTCTACCCATATCCTCCATTGTTTCATCTTGTTGTACATTTTGAACAATCCTCACTTTTTCACCTATGTGAGGGAAATCTATGAACATGTGATCTCCTTTACAACCACAACATTGAATAGGTGGTTTCCTTGGCCTTTTACCCCATGTCTCAATCGTTCTGGGTTCTCTAGAAGTTGGTTTTCCTTGAGGATTATTTCTGAATAATGGTAGCTTAGTCCCTTTCTTCCTCTGATCCATCTTGAATTTATTTTTGTCTTCCCAATCTTTTTGGAAAGTTTGTCTTGATTTTTGCTGATAATATAGGCATTTATCTCGCCTTATGGTCTCCTCCAATGTATTGGGATTATCATAATGTTTTGTGTCATTGTTGAATGATGGAAATCCACTCAAATACCTTTGAATCTTAACTGTTTTGTCCTTGATGAAATAAACATACTTGGGGAGTTCTTAAAACCTTTTCTCATATTCATCTATGGTCATACTCCCAAGCTTGAGTTCAAAGAAATCTTTCATCTTGGTGTCATAGTATCTCTTAGTCAAGTATTTCCTCTCAAAATACTTCTTGAATTCCCTCCAATTAACACTTTTCTATTTAGTGTGTTGCACCTGCACAAGCTAATCCCAACACATGGATGCCTTTACCTTGAGTTGATATATGGAAATTCCAAATTCTACATGAGAAGAATAATTATGAAATTGAAAATACTTTCTCATGCCCAACAGCCATGTCTCTGCACCTTCATCCTTCTTGTTATCACCATCATAGGAGGTTTGATTTTGTTCATTTATCCTTGTATCTCATCCACCCCAGACCCCTTATGCTTCGTGACAAGGGATGGACTTGACTTGTTCTGTGCTCCCTTGTTGGAATGCCTAGGGGAGTGATAGTGATTTTTGATAACACTTCTAGTTCTTCTTTTCTCATCAAGAGACCCATGACTTCCTGATTTGTTGGAGCCACTCTCATTATCCAATTTCTTTTCTATTATGTTTAGGCTATGCATTAACTTCATGTTAAAGTCCTCTTGTTTCTCCTTGGATATCATAAGCCTTTAATTATCAACTTTATGGCCTTTGACATCCTTCTGCAAATTTTTAATGGTTTCTACCATATTCATGTTTTCATCCCTTCCTTCTCCATGCCCATTGGAGTTTGTTCCTTCAATACCCAAATGGACATACATCCCTATGATCTCATGTTCCTGGATGTAATTCCCCTGTGAATCATCCATTCCTATGGAATATTTGTTGATCCTGATCTGATCTAGTTGTTGTTAACTCTGTAAAATGTGCAGCGAATAAAACTTTGTCAGGCTAACTATTTCAACAATTTCATGAAAATGTGAACCATTCTGGTTCAATAATATATAATAATTTGTTCTTATGATTTATTTGAAAAATGAATTCCCGGATCAATTTTCTACGTGAATATCTATATTCGCTTGTCCAATACCTTTCTAACGCCTTCTCCCATGCTCAATTCTGAGTCTTGAGCAGAAAGTTATGGTTATTTGAAATTTGCCCATTAATTTTTTTGTTCACTTCAACTGGGCGCAACTCTACACTGTAATTATTCATTTTTGCACCTACTCCATTGGATTTTTCATAGGATATAAATTGGGTTTCTTCATATACATATTTTGGACAATTTTTCCAAGTTTCACCTCTTTCTGTGTTCTAGGCTGCTAGTTATAGCTTGCTGAAGTTCTAGGTCAATTTGTGTTTTTGGTCTGGAATGCAACATGTACCTTCTTTGTCATTTTAAACATTTTTAAAGTTCCTATAAATTTATTTCAGCTCTAGGATTGGCATATATGGTTCAATATATTTCTATTGACTACTCATGCACTTCAATCTAATTCCGGAGCAGAAATTTATGTCTCTTTGAAGTTAGATGTGACTTAAAATTTACCCTCCACTGTTTGTGTGGTAACTTTTTCGTAAACTCTTCGTTTGACGAAAGGTTTACACTATTATAAATCTCTCTCCAAGCTCTTTTATTTGAGCCACAAAGACATAGTGTACCTTGGAAAACATCATTCTTGTGGTTTTCGAGTACCTAAAAACGTTGTTAAGGGCCTAAAAAACACAATGCAAAAATATGTCATTCAAACAGTATAAAATGTCAAAAATGTGTTGGTTTTTCGTTGTTGTTCACCATCAAAACAAATTTGAACGCACAAATTTCAACCTGTACACCCATATTTAGCATGTGCAACAACACCACAAGGGAAATCATGCTGTGCGTGCCTTTAATCATTGTGCATCACTTCTTTGTCCTACCAATAACTGGTGCACACTGCTTTTGTGTCACACGCCAATATCCACTGCGCAAAATTTTGGTTCTTTCACTATTACCTGTTGCGCGCAATTTTTGTATCACAAATTGATATTTTGCACTCATTTTAGTCTACGCGCTGAACCATCCCAAATTTTAGTATTCCCACATCGCACACCAATACTCTGCACACAACATTAATTAAACTGTAGCAAGATAGCATAAACCCACATCACGCGCACACCAATAAAATTCCGTTGCGCTCTTCAAATACTATGTGCACCATTATTATGTGTGTGAAGACTGTTTGCACCTTATTATGCATATGCACACCACATTCCCATATCACGCATGCCTCCCTCAATCTGCACCGCACAATGCTAATTTTGCACGCACACCCACACACAAACATTTTTCTGCACGGTACCAAAATTTAGTGCGTGCACCTGCACACCAACATTTTTCTGTGCGACACCAAAACTTAGTGCTCACACCCACACACCAACATTTTTCCACACGGCACAAAAATTTATAACGTGCACCTTGTTAGCGTCAGAAGTCACTCCTGGATTGCTTGTAGGAGCTGAGCCTGACACCCATCAGTTTAATGTCACGATATTTGAAGGGGTGATCAAATGGAAGAAAACTCAGAACAGTATCGTCTCAACTCTGAAACTAGACCAAGCATGCATGGGCGAGTGGGGTCTTAGATAAACTTCAAACAGTGGGTTGTAACAAAGGTGAGTAGGTGGAAGACTTGTATAAGAAAAGTGCAAAGGTCTGTCGTAAACATCAGGCTTCTAACAGACTTGAGAAGAAAGCGTCTAAACACAAGATCCTCTTACATTCAAACATAGAAGACCAGAGAATACAGGAATGTCACAACAAATCCTTTATCATAAAAAAACTGCAACAATTCATGCGAATCATTCGATCATGAACTCCCTGGTATGAGACGAAAACATAAATGGGAAAGGAAAACTATTTGTCATAAAACAAGAAATCTCAAACACAGATGCATAACCAGGAAACCAGAATGGTTGTTTAAAACTTTATAGTCGGGAGCTTCTCTCTCCATCGATAGATACAAAAATGGAGAAAATGCTTACATATACTCAAAACAACAACCACAACAAAATTGAGACATTGCATTAACAACTTTGCGTCTGCATGGCTTCTGACAACCTGCACCTGCAATCTTTGAATGGTTGTGCAACTTAAGGCAGACGTGATCGATCTTTTGACAGTTTCATCGGCGAAACGATGTGCCTTTAATTCATTATCAGACTTTCCCATTATGGCAGAGACGATGTCTAACCACCACCAACCGCCTCAATAACTGCTTCATGGGGATTGGGGACGACCCGTCCAGCTCAGCATTTTGGGACGCGGAAGACTCCTCGCGCCGCCACCTGGAATAACTTAATGGCTTGACGAATAGGCGTGGAGGCCAGCGCAAAGGAAGGGGGCCCATGACAAGAGTGGTGGCACCAGCCCCATGAGGGCGTGGTATGAAGCGACGAGGTGTGAGAGAGATTTCAGAGGAAAAAACATGGCGGAGGTCAATAGGCAGAAGGGGGTAGGAGACGAGATATGGTGGGATTTCTTTTAGCAAGAGACTGATGTGGAAAGAGAAGGACACATGGCAGTCAATGTGTGGATGATGAGATGGGAGAAGGACCATGCAGACCAGGAGGGGGAGAGATGGATATACATTGGAGGATTAGGAAATGGCTAAAGGGAGCGAGTCCCATCACACGGCCAAGAAGGGAACATATGGAAAAGGGGAAGGACGGTACAAAGACAACACGACAGGGAAGGAGGGCCCATGTGAGTTAAAAGCAGGGAAGCTGAGAAGGGTGGGACTATCCAAGCGCCATTGATCCGGGCACACTGATCTGGACCGCTGAAGAGATGCGCCCCCGATTCTGGAACCCCCCCCACTGCTTAAAGGTAGAAAGGCAGGGGGGTTCAGAATTTCCTTTATCTCCATTGATCCGGGCGCGCTGATCTGGACCACTGAAGAGATGCGCCCCAATTCCGGACCCCCCCCCTCCGCTTAAAGATAGAAAGGCAGGGGGGGTCCGGAATCCCATATGCACCGTTGATCTAGGTGCGTGAATCACTGTCGCTCGGACTTGCTTGTTGCTTACCACAGGCATATTAGCACTCAAAACTTAGGAAAAGTGGGTTTTAAACCCATACTTTCACATTTTACCCCATTACCAAAAATATCGCTAACATTTGGCTCCATGGGGGATAGACTCGTCCCGGTGATGCTCTAAGAACTCTTTTGTAGATTTAGTGCCTTTGCTTGTTGGGCTATGGAATCATTTATTAGGCCGAAAACAAAAACAATATTTACAAAACAAAACAAAAAGAGCCGACTGTGGCTCACATAAAACATTTTTTTAATAAATGCCCATTTACTGGGCCATTGAAAACTTCTTTTCCTTCTAGATCCTGCAACCTGTAAGTGTTGTTTGAAAATACTTCAAGGATCTTGAAATGCCCGAACCAGAGGGCATCAAATTTACTGTGTTTGCCCTTTTTCCTACCTAGGTGCATCCCATTTGAGCACCAGATCATCCTGCTTGAATTCTTTCTTTCTGCTCTTCCTGTCAAAAGCCTGCTTGATCTTCTGTTGATGATTGTAGGCCCTGTTCATGACCTGTTCTCTGATCTACTGCACTTCCACCATCTGATGAATCCTTCTGACCACATGGTTAGGTTCTCCTTCAAAGTCCTGGAGGAAATTTTCCACAGATAAGGCAATATGAGTGGGAAAAACGACCTCTATTCCGTAAACAAGTTGGAAAGGTGAGATGCCCAGGGATTTCTTGGTCGTCACCCGGTCAGCCCAAAGAGCAAATTTGAGCTTTGAGTCCCAGGCCCTTTTATTGTCCTCCAGTAGCTTCTTAATGAGCTTGATCAGACTTTTATTAGAGGACTCTGCCAGTCCATTTCCCTGAGGATAATAGGGAGTAGAGTGAAGCAGCGAAATCCCGAACTGTTCACAAAACTTGACCAGAGGCTCAGGCCGAAATGGGGAGGCATTGTCAGTGACAATTTTGCTAGGGCGGCAAACCTAGCTATGATATCTTACAAGAAGCTAATGATCACTTTGTGAGAAGTGCTTCTGGTAGGGACAACTTCTATCCATTTGGTGAAATAGTCAGTCGCAGTCAGAATCCATCTCTGTTGGCCACTTGAGGGAGGATAAATTTCTCCGACAAAGTCCAACCCCCATTGCTGAAAGGGTGTTGAAACTACTATAGGCTTTAATGGCAGAGATTTGAGTTTCTTCTTTCCTGAGAACTTCTGGCATTTGATGCAAGCTCTGATTTCTCTACAGACATCAGGAAATAAGGTGGGCCAGTAATACCCAGCTCAGAGGATATTGTGAGCTGTGGTCTTCCAAAAGTGATGACCTCCACAGAGACCACTATGGAAATCGAACATAACCTTATGGGCCTGCTTCAGGTCCAAACACCTTAGTAATACCCCCAGAGGGTCTTTCTAATACAAGGCTTGGTCAATGAGGCAGTATCTGACCTCTTTGAGTTTTAAAGCTCTGGCCTTACTTTTTCCCAATCCATCAGGGGGCTTTAATTCTTGCAGAAATCACAAGATATCTTTGTACCAGGGGCATGATGCTAGTTTTAGGGCACCCTGGAAATGCTTATTGGATGGCTCAGCTTGCTCATTGATGAAGTTAATTCCCAAAGCCTTGCAATTGGATTCAGCTAGCAACTTCGCCAAACCTTGCCCTTTTATCAACTTGGTGGGCTTAATCTCTAGATCAAACTCTAGGATCTTGGTGATCCATTTACCTCTCCTCCCGTCTATGTCAGGATGTATAAGAATGCCCTTCATAGAGGTTGAAGGGACATATGCAGTGATCTTTGAGTGCAAGACATAGACTCTGAAAGCCTTAAGGGACTTCACCAAGGCATAGGCCTGCTTCTCCATGATCTCGTACCGGAGTTCTACGTCTCTCAATGCCTTGCCGTATAAGGAAATAGGTTTCTCTTACCCTTGATCATTTTTCTACAACAACACTACCGCTACTGTATCACAAGAAGCAAAAGAAAATATCCGAAAATCTTTGGAATAATTGGGACTGATTAGCACAGGTGCCTCAGTCAATGCCTTCTTTATTTGGAAAAAACATTCTCTGGGTTTAGAGGTCCATTTTACTTCATTTCCCTTTCTGAGCATGGCCGTGATGTGTCTCACTAGCTCGGCAAAATTTGAGACGAATCTCCTCAGAAAATTAATCCTCCCCAAAAATGTCTGAACCTCTTTCTTCGATCTGGGAAGTGACAGGGTCTGAATTGCTTCCACCATATTAGGATCAATTCTCACCCCCTCCGCTGATACTATATGGCCCAATAGCTTCCCCCCCTTCATAGCAAACAATGACTTCTTGGGGTTTAAGGATAGGCCATACCTCCGACATTTCAGGAAAACCTTCTTCAAGTGGCAGCGGTGCTCTTTATCAGTCTTGGAGAAGACTGTTATGTCATCTAGGTAGATCACCACAAACTTATCTTTCTCCCCGATGAAGGCTATGTCCATGGCTCACTGAAACGTGGCTCCTACATTCATCAACCCAAAAGGCATTTTGGCATACATGAATGTGCCCCAAGGAGTGGTGAGGGCTATCTTTTCTCTGTCTTCAGGCATGACTGATATCTGATTGTAACCAGAGAAACCATCAATCATGGATATCCTATATGCATCGGTTACCCTCTGCAGTATGTGCTCCATGTTGGGCAGGGGATAATTGTCTTTCCTTGAGCTCCTGTTCAGGTTTCTGAAATCAACGCAGAGTCTGATTTCGCCACTTTTCTTTCTTACTGGGACCAAATTGGCCACCCAGTCAGAATATCTCAAGGGGACAATGATTTGGGCATCTAGCAGCTTCTTCACTTCTTTCTCCATGACAGGTAGCAGCATGGGATTTATCTGTCTTAGCTTCTTCTTGAATGGCTTAGCCTCTTCTTTCAGTGGGATCTTGTGCTCAATGACAGATGTGTCATATGTTTTGAGGTTTTCGTAGGTCCATGCAAACACATCAGCAAATTCCCTCAGCAACTCAGTATATTCGGCCCTCTTCTCCTCGGTCAAACTCCTTGACAACTTGACAAACTTGGGCTCCTCTGGTGTGCCTATGTTGCACTCAGCTGTGTCAGCATCATTACCTGAAACTCTACCCTTTACTGCCTCATCGTTCCCATCGAACAACCTTTCTAATGGGATTAGTCCTTTCGGTATGTGATTGCTTGGCAGCTGAATAATCTGGTGGTCAACAATTTTATTCAAAAACTCTCTAGGGTGATGGTCAGGTGCTCCCTCAATGTCATAATCCTCATCTATGTGTAATGAAGAAAAGTCATCAATGGATTGAAGAAACTTTTCGATCTCCTGATCATCTTCAAATACCCTCCAATGTCTGACATTGTCTGGTACCGAGGGTCTATATTTTATTTCTATATTGGATCTGACAGTGGGCAGCGTGGGAACCTCAAACAAACTAGCTGTGAAATCTAAAAAGTCGGCTAGAGCAATTCCTTCCCTTGGAATGAAAGAGATGTTAAAAGACAAGAAGAAATTATCAACTAGTTCCCATACCATGTTCCTGCAATTCTTGAGTCGAGGATGCTTTGCCTGATAAACGGTTTTGACCTGCTGGTCAATCAATTCTGCATCTCCAAACATAGCCATCTCCCTTATTCTCATCTCTTTTGCTACTCTTAACCCCAGAACCAGAGCTTTATACTCTGCCACATTGTTGGTGACTTCAAATTCCAGCTTGTATGACAGGGATATGGTCTCTTGACAAGAAGACACAAGTACTACCTCGGCA
Organism: Picea sitchensis; assembly: GCA_010110895.2. Taxonomy (NCBI): domain Eukaryota; kingdom Viridiplantae; phylum Streptophyta; class Pinopsida; order Pinales; family Pinaceae; genus Picea; species Picea sitchensis. Next base: position 79,830 of record SNQJ01S0001673.1, on the reverse strand, counting down.
CCAGCACCCATACTAGAAGAAGCTCCATAAAAGAACATCTTCCAAACATAGGTGGTTGGAGGAGGCATCTCCTGATTGAGAATGGGATGTTTTTTGATTTGCAAGGGGGCCTCAGGAGTCTCAGTGGCCTATAACAAGCTAGACCCTAAGTCAGTGTCAAGTGCAAAGATGGGGTGATTAGTGGGGTTCGCTTCGTCACTGACTATGTAGGCTAGTTGGGCTTCTCTATACAATCTCCTATGTTCCCCTCCAAAGACTAGAATGGTGGCATATGTGAGATCCATCTGTAATGTCCCTCCAAGTATCTTAATCCAAGATCTTGACAACAACATGCCAAACTTGGGGGGAACATCAACTACCATGATATCCATGACCATACTCTTCATGGGCAACTGAAACAAGGAAACTACCAAGTCTTTGATGACTCCCAAACACTGAACTCTTCTGGAGTCAAAAGAATAGAGGTCATGATAGGCTCGGGTGACTTCTAGTCCTAGCTCTTCCATGACGATTTTGGGCATGAGGTTGTGAGAGGCCCCTGAATCCATTAAGCAATTGTGAAGCACTTTATCATGTATGTTCAAGGATGTGTAGAAGGGAGGTGATGAATCATCTCTATCCTCTACCATAGGACCTAGGACAACTATTGGCCTCTCATCTTGGAGGTTTATGAAGTCTGTGGGAGGGCATGAGGCTTCATATTTCAAAAGCTCAAAGAAGAATTTTTTGAATTCTTCGTGTTTGATTAGCTCGGTGAGGGGCACATGGATTCTAATCTTTTGAATCTCATGCTCGAAATTAAAAGAAGATGTAAGCTTTGGAATTTCTCTTATTTCAGGAACATGATTGTGGACAATAGGAGGGAGGGGTTGAGCCTTCTTACCTCTGTGACCATATCCTACTTCATTACAAGGTTTCTCTACTCTGGTAGACTGCTCAGGAATATCAGGTGCTGCTATCTTTTTTTCCGACCTCAGGTTATACCTGCCTCAACCGCCACTAGTTTTGTCTCCCTTGCTCAATTCATTCAGTTGAATGTTCATGAGAGACTCCTCGTATGCTGATTGAGTCAGATGAGGGAAAGGAGGAGTGAATTCTAAGCAGTGGATTTTAGGCTCAGGCTCATCTGTCTCCCCTTCTTCTTCATCGGCCACAAAATTGTTCTGAAAGGGAGCCTGAATTCTTTGGTCGTCACTGTCTCTTCCTCTCTTCCTATGCATAGTTGGGGGAGCAATATTATTTGGCCTTCTGAACCCTCCTCCCTTTTCGATGTTTTGAGGAACTTTGTATGCTTTTATCCCTTCCACCCTTATCCTCTCCATCTTCGTAGACAAAGACTTCACCATCCTGGTCAATTCATCCACCTGAGGGTGGGGCACCAATGTACCAGAAATTGAGGCTTCGGATTTTCCCTTTCTTCTATTTGCATCGGTCTTGTTCCTCAGTCTGTCAGCTTCCAATATATTGGATTCCACCTCTACAGCCGTGTCTTGCATTTGAGCCAAGGAGGTGGCTCTTCTTTCTCTTACCAAAAGATAGAAATCAGGGTCAAATGCACCAGCATAGGAAATTTGGACAGAGGCTTCTGAGGGTTTTATCTCTGCAGGAATCTTGTTATACATTTTATTGAATCTTTTGGAGAAGTCAGAGATAGAATCTCCATCCATTTTCTTCAGAGCCCCAAACTCTGTCATGTAATACATATAATCCTTCCTGTCTCCCCATTGCCTTAGGAAAACACTATCCAGAGCTTCAATTCCAGCAATAGATCTGGGGGGAAACCCTCTGAACCATTTCCTAACCTCGCCATCCAGGCTCTGGATGAAGACTCTCATCCATACATCTTCATTTTCAATGTTTAAGTTGTCTTCATAACTGTAGAAAGCAGCCAACTGCTCTTCTGCAGTTATGTCTCGTTCTCCCGCGAACTTGGGCATGTATTTCAAATAATCACCAGCAGGGAGAGGATTCATGGGATGAGGTAGGATTAAAGGAGGGGGATTAGCACCAGCCATAGGGATATTAGGTGGAGGAGAACTAGGAGGAGAAGGGTTGTATACGGGAGATGTCGGAAAAGACGTTCTCGAAGGAGATGACGGGGAAAACGGAGAGAAGGCTAAGGGACTTGAATGCGCAGATACTTCTCTCTGTGCAATAGTAACAATAAAAGGAGGGGTGGTGAAACCTTATGAGGCCCGAGGTCTGTACTGAGGCACAACTTCTAGGAAGGGAGGAGTGACAAGGATCTCTCCAGGAGGAGAAAACTCAACAGGAACACTCCCGAAATGCAGAGAACGGGAAACCTCAGAAAAAGGATAGTTAGAAAGCTGAGAACAAGAAAGTGGAGTCTTTAGAAAAGGAGGTGGGGAAATAACTGTTTGAGAGGCAAAGTCTTCTCTTTGAGAGGACTTCCCCTTTCTTTTGATCACCTACAGATTTTCTTCAGGCGCAGCCAGGGGCAGCTGTGGATGGGACCGTGTGTGTTTGCCTCTAAAAGCCACAGTTAACAACGGGTTCGCTCCAGTGGAGTCATCACAATGGAGTCACCAGGTGCATAGAAACAATCTTCAAGTTATGATATCTGATGCACCTTCAGAATCAGTTGATCATTGTCATTCAATCCCGGGGAAAATATTCAACTTCGTCCCCGGCAACGGCGCCAGAAATGTTAGCGTCAGAAGTCACTCCTGGATTCCTTGCAGGAGTTGAGCCTGACACCCATCAGTTTAATGTCACAATTTTTAAAGGGGTGATCAAATGGAAGAAAACTCAGAACAGTATCGTCTCAACTCTGAAACTAGACCAGGCATGCATGGGAAAGTGAGGTCTTAGATAAAATTCAAACAGTGGGTTGTAACAAAGGTGAGTAGGTGGAAGACTTGTATAAGAAAAGTGTAAAGGTCTGTCGTAAACATCAAGCTTCTAACATACTGGAGAAGAAAGCGTCTAAACACAAGATCCTCTTACATTCAAACATAAAAGACCAGAGAATACATGAATGTCACAACAAATCCTTTATCATAACAAAACTGCAACAATTCATTGGAATCATTCGATCATGAACTCCCTGGTATGAGACGAAAACAGAGATGGGAAAGGAAAACTGTTTGTCATAAAATAAGAAATCTCAAACACAGATGCATAACCAGGAAACCAGAATGGTTGTTTAAAACGTTACAGTCGGGAGCTTCGCTCTACCATCGATAGATACAAAAATGGAAAAAATGCCTACATATACTCAAAACAACAACCGCAACAAAATCGAGACGTTGCATTAATAGCTTTGCGTCTGCATGGTTTCTGACAACCTGCACCTGCAATCTTTGAATGGTCATGCAAATTATGGCAGACACGATCGATCTTCTGACAGTTTCATCAGCGAAACGACGTGCCTTTAATTCATTACCAGACTTTCCCATTATGGCAGAGACGATGTCTAACCACCACCAACTGCCTCAATAACTGCTTCATGGGGATTGAGGACGACTCGACCAACTCATCATTTTGGGACACGGAAGACTCCTCGCACTGCCACCTAGAATAACTGAATGGCTTGACGAATAGGTGTGGAGGCTAGCGCAAAGGAAGGGGGCGCATGACAAGAGTGGTGGCACCAGCCCTATGAGGGTGTGGTATGAAGCGACGAGGTGTGAGAGAGATGTCAGAGGAAAACATATGGTGGAGGTCAACAGGCGGAAGGGGGTAGGAGACGAGATATGGTGGGCTTTCTTTTAGCAAGAGACTGATGTGGAAAGAGTAGGACACATGGCAGTCAATGCGTGGATGATGATATGGGAGAAGGACCATGTGGACCAGGAGGGGGAGAGATGGACAGACGTCGGAGGATGAGGAAAGGGATAAAGGGAGCGATTCCCATCGCATGGCCAAGAAGGGAATAGATGGAAAAGGGGAAGGATGGTACAAAGACGACACGACAGGGAAGGAGGGCCCACATGAATTAAAAGTGGGGTAGCTGAGAAGGGTGGGACTGTCAAAGCGCCGTTGATCTGGGCGCACTGATCTGGACCGCTGAAGAGATGCTCCCCCGATTCTGGACCCCCCCCTCTGCTTAAAGGTAGAAAGGCAGGGGGGGTCCGGAATTGCCTTTATCGCCATTGATCTGGGCGCGCTGATCTGGACCGCTGAAGAGATGCACCCCCAATTCCGGACCCCCCCCCCCCCTCTGCTTAAAGATAGAAAGGCGGGGGGGGTCTGGAATCCCATATGCAGTATTGATCCAGGCGCGCGAATCGTTGCCGCTCGGACTTGCTTGTCACTTTCCACGGGCGTATTAGCACTCAAAACTTAGGACAAGGGGGTTTTAAACCCATACTTTCGCATTTTACCCCATTACCAGAAATATCGCTAACACACCTACACACCAACATTTTTCCACACGGTGCCAAATTTTAGCGTGTGCAGTAGCATGCGAGTGTTTTTCATATCACAAACTTTTTACTGTGCATCATGTATTTTCAGTGCACCTACCTGGGCACATTCATTTGTATGTGCATCAATTCGTTGTGAATTATGTTGCAGAAATTGGGGTTTTTTCTTAACTTTTCCCCAATTTCTACTAAAGACATTCTGCAACTATGAAATTTGTTCAATTTCACCCTGATAACACCAGTTCAACCTCTGCAACAACAAATCGTCGGGGTTTGACATTTCTGGAATGAAATTTTCTCAAAATCAATTCACGAATTGAAAATTTTAATTACTAATATTGATCTATCTGTCATGGCTTCACTTGTAACTTCAAATTCGACCAATTCCAGGTTAGAATTTGCTAGAAAGGATATCAAATATGGAATATCTCACCACTTGGCCAAATTTCTCAATTTTCCCATGAATGTAACAATAGAAATTGGGGATTTTCCCCAATTCTATGTCGTTGCTTCTAAATTTTACCATGAACGCTATGTAACTTGAAATTTGGCCACTTCGAAATCAATCCTCTATGAAATTTCGCTTCAACTCAACTTGCTCGGCCTATCCAGGATCAGTGTTGAAAACTGAAGCTCTGATACCATATTGTAACATCCCTGGCCACCTATGTCAGGCCATGCTACTCTAGAAAACACTTTTATTCTCTTTCCAACATATTGTAGCATACCCATCATCCAACTGAGATATGCCACATAAACTTTTCAAATTGCATGCAATTAAAACATATACACACATAACTCTTGCGAAACTTTATATATAAAACATAAACATGAAAATACATTCTGTAAATGCACAGATTCATACTGAAATAGCAGTAAACATATACATGTATAATGTATAGGAAATTTCCATAAATATAAACACAGTTATAAACCATACATAGGATAAACCCTTAAAAATAAACACGTAAATAATAATGCAACATGTAAATTTATCACACAATTGACACTTATCTTTGTAAGAATATCACCAACTGTGTGGAGACCTTCCAGGAACCTCCCAGCCTTAGACCACACTGCTCATCACTCTTAGCAGTGGGTCACCCCCGAGATGGCACTAAACTCTACCCAGGTAAAGGGATTCCTAACCAGGCTAATGGATCATACACAATAGGAACGACTCTATCACAGGTGCCAAATCACACTAGTATCCTATAGTCCCTCATTCCCCATATGCCTTTCCCACCCCAGGAAGTGTGCCCCTTCTCTGCTCAATAGTCCTTCGGCTTCCCCACTTCCTTTATGGGCTTCAGAAAAAAGCCATACAAGAAGTCTCAGAGCCCCGTAGTTGTACTTTAGCACCTTTAGGAAATCAATTCCCAACAATTCTCTCACCCAGAGAGAAATTTCTCATGGGGATGACAATCCACATCTTTAATATCCCACGGGCCTGAAAACCCACTTCTTCAGCCTAGCTCCCAAGCTAACCAACTACACAAGCAGGTATGGGTACAGATACAGGTTCAGATACAGTGATAGGAAGGTATGGAGGATATCTCAATGAGTGAGTGAAATCTCATGGAATGGATGCATGGATGATCGAATGAAGGAATGAATGATGGAAAATGAATGAATTCCAAACAATGTGTATGCATGTCCCCAACTTGACACTTGTCATGTTGGGAGTTACTTTGGCCCACCTCTCCCCATCCTTAGAACTTAGGATAAAATAATTATCCTTACTTTATACTTAATAAATATTAATATAATATTCCTTCTTGGCTTAAGCTCCCTAGCTTAGCCCCTTTTCCTTAACTTTTAGGCCCCCCTTTCCCTAAATAGTGGATTTTAGTCCCCCATACTCTTTTATCGTGGTCGATCTGCGAACAACGATGCATTTTATATTAATGATGAGACATATACAAAAAAAGGTGCACTAGCATTTATCATCTAGACTCTCTGGCCTAATTCAAAACATAAACATCCTATGTTATAATAATTGGATCACTAGCCTATAAAACACATCATATACACAAAGGCTCCTTGCCCTCAAAATCGCTCGCACTTAAGTAGCAACATGTGGTATCCTGGAATGTGCACACTTCATCATTTTACTACGTAGTACATGCACGCACTATGACATCAAAGGTTCATACAAAAATTATATAAAATTTCTCACCATCTTATGTACATTTGTATCTACATTTACAATTTGGTTCGACCTAGGAATATTACAACAATACAGGAAATGGCTCAAACAATGCTAATGGATTCCAAATTGATAGATATTTTTTGGACACATGAAGTGCATATAACAACTCACATTCAAAACATAAAAATGCTCATAAACAACAATCACAAAACTCCCTATGAGCTATGGAAAGGAATACCATCAAATGTGAAGCACTTCAGAGTATTTGGAAGAAAATGATACATCAAAAGAGAAGACAAAAGAATGGGAAAATTTGACTCTCATTTGGACAAAGGAGTGCTTGTTGGTTACTCAAGTAGAAGGAAAGAATACAAATGCTACAATCTTAGGTTGAACAAAGTTGTGGAAAACATCAATGTAACAATTAATGAAACAAATGGATGAGAATTAAAGGAAGAAGAAAATGAATCAGTGGAACACATTTATGAAGAAGAAGTAGAAGAAGAAGATGGAGAAGATTAGACAAAAGTAGAAGAAAAGGTTCAGCAAGTGTTAGGGACCTTGCCCTTTCATGTAGGTAGAATAATATATGTTGATGTAATAAAGGTGAATATTAATAAGGCCTAGCAATAAGGAAGAATAAGTCAAATGTAAGAATACCTAATAGAATCTTTCTCTTCTAGAAGGATCTTCCTCTAGATGGGTCTTTTGATAGTCATACTTAGTAAAAATAGGAGTCAAGGGTAGGAGAACTATTGTCTTGGATATTATTGTAATAGATCTATGCTCTGTTGGAGGTTTCCCCCTCGAAGGGGCAAGTCAACATTGCTCTCCGTAATCTAAGTGCTCTTTCTGGTGTTATTCTGGTATCATTTTGGTATTATTGTGGTGTTGTTCTGGATATATTGCTGCTCATATGCCATTTCTAGAAAAAAAAAATTGTTCTGCATACTTTTATATCTGGAATATTGCAAGTGGTATGAGAGAACTTTCCTCGGTAGAAAATTGTGGGTTAATTTGTTTTTAGGGTAGAGACATATTACAATGTATTTAAGCTACAAAGATCTGCCATTATGTGCGTAAACCCACAGTCGGTGATTCATACACGCGGTAAATAAAAGTGGTAGTTAAGAGCACATCTCTTGGACACCTTTGTAACCTTTGTTGGTACCCCTTCGAGTGGTATCGCATCAGACACCACCTGTATATGTATTGGCCTATTTTTATTGAAGCCCTCTTTAGATAAACTGATCGGCCTCCTGACTATTATAGTTCCATCGAGAACAACACTTGGGAAGATACTCTCTAGTACCTAGGTAGTTAGCTAGTACGGCTAAGGGAACGATCTAGCCTCCTTAGTTGGTTCCCTGAGATATTGGACCGAGTACTATTGTTGGACCCTGCATGTATATCAAAGAGCTATAGCATAGGGAAAACCCTTGTCTATAGAACCCTTGAATACATAACCCTTGGGGATGGAAACAAAAAGACAAAAAAACAAGATCTATTTCCATGCAATTGTGTTCGAGTGGCCAAATCACTACACATTTCTTCCTGATTAAGCATTTGGGCATTTCATCATTACAGTACCCTTCAGACCGGAGTATAACTCCGCAGGTGTTAAAAAAAAAAAAGTCTGGATTTTTTTGCACCATTATTTGAGACCTATTCCATTGGATTTATCTCTTCTCCCTTATGAAATTCATACCTATCATTTTCCAGAAACCTTTTTTACCCCACCCACCCCTTTTCAGTTCCCTCGTCATCATGGCCCATACCTGTATCCAAGACTTGGAAGCTCACTTCAATAACTTGCAATCTAATTTCACAGAGACCCAACAAGAAGTGAGACAACTCAGTGCCAATATTGCCACCATCAATAAAAAAATGCATTCCTCTATCATTGCCTCAATCAAGGAACTCAAACAAGATCTCAAACAAGACATTACTACCAAGCTGCATATCCCTACATATCCCCCTTTATCTGACCCACCTTTTCATACTGAAGTTGAAACTTCCTCTCATTTCTATTAGTTTCAGCCCCATCACTTTCATCTTGACCTATGCCTTCCACGTGTGGATGTGACCAAATTTGATGGCTCGGATCCTAATGATTGGGTAACTCAAATGGAACATTTTTTCTCTTTGTATGGCATTACAAATGACTTGGCCAAAATATGGTTTGGTGTTCTCCATGTAGATCAAGAATGTTGGCAATGGTGAAAAACTGCCCGTCAAGGGTATGTTTCTTGTACACACTTTGTGGCATAGCTTTATGAGTGCTTTGACATTGACACCAACCATTTAGGTCTTTTGACAAAGTTGAAACAATCTGGCACAGTGGAAGACTTTATAGCTTCTTTTGAGCGACTGGCATTTCATACAGATGACATTTCTGATGCTTTTTTCTGAGAATATTTTATCAGTGGCCTCAAGGATGAGATTTGTGCCCATGTCCTCATGGATTGACCTTAGAGTTGGGTGGAAGATACTACACGAGCTAAGGAAGAACAATATGTTGTATCTTCTAAAAAATGGAAACCCTCCTTTATTCCTCACACTAAACTAGTAAATCCCACTCCTCCTTCTACTCCACTAAATATCCAAAAATTGACTAGGGCCCAAATGGTTGAATTCCATCTCAAAGGCCTTTGTTATAATTTTGATGACAAATATTTTTTAGGACACAAGTGTAAGGAAAAAAATATTTTTATGGCCATCTCAGAGGGTGTTTCGAAAGAGGATGTTGAAGCTCCCCTTGTGTCTGAGTTACCTGAACCCACTGACATAACCCCTCCCGAAGTAGAGCCGGTCATTTCCCTAAATGTTCCCACTAGCTTCTCTGCTCCCCAAACCCTCAAACTAATTGTCTACATCAAGCATAGGAAGGTCATCATTCTTGTGTATAGTGGAAGAACCCATAGTTTTATTCATCGCCGCATTGCCCAAGAAACTAATTTATATATCCGTGCAGTCAATAATTTCCAAATCATGATTGTCATTGGTGGGTCCATGAAATGTGGAGGGCGTTGTGAAAATGTGTGTCTCCAAATTGGAGACTACCACCTGAAATATCATATGTTTGTTATCGACATGGGCAGTTGTGACATTGTTTTGGGTGCATACTGGATAAGGACTTTGGGTCTGATTCTAATGGATGTTAAGGAATTAACCATGCAATTCGACCAGGAGGGCCAACAATATAATTTCCAAGGCATCATCTTCAGTTCCCCTGAGATCATTAGTTACCATCGCATGGAAAAGATACTCAAAAAAGTTCATTCGAGCATTATTTCCCAACTCCATGCCATACAAGAAACTGAGACACCCTCGGTACTGTAGGACCTCCAATACATCCTCTCTAAACATTAAAAGTACTAAGTGTTAAAGGAATATAATTATTTTTTGTTATTGCGTCGATCTATCTTTGATTATGTTCTACAGAGTAAATATGGTTAATAAGATAATGCATATCACTTCCTAAGCATTAACAAAACATTCTACGAAGTACTCATATCATAGGTTCGTGTCAAAAACTGGTTACATACACATGCATCCTGTAACCCCCCCTGCTTCTACCTCGGGTTAGAATTTCTCTGCTTCGCAGGTGTTTCCGAAAGGGTCAGGTAGTTAGGGTTTTTTTGTTGCGTTGTTAAGAGTTGAACCTTGGGTATTCCCTTGTGCCAATAGTGTATCATTGAAGTGTATAAATCGATAGAAACTATTATTTGTATTGCATAAATGGTACAAAACCATTCATACTGGCATTTGTTTGGACCGTTTGAAATTTGAATAAAAGAACTCTTGTCTATTTATGTGTTTAGTTATAACCTTGATTTTATCTTATGTGGCTTCAATCTAATTATGGGTCCCCTTGCTTTTAGAGGGAAACCCATAAGACTATGCAAGACCATTTGTTCAACACATTGGAGATACCTCAAATCAAAGTCATATTAACCATAAAGGTACAGGTACCAAAATAATAGAACCCTTTTAAATTTCGTCTTGTATAGTAATGTTTCTCAATTATTTCGTTTATGCTTCTCCACACAAAGAGATTTATTTCTCAATTTTGTTTTTCCAACTTCTTAGTCATAAAAGGGTTTTATTGAATAGGATTTCCATACTAAGATTTTTCTTTTTATCCTTATATTGTAGGTTGGGAAAACATATTTGTTGTGAAGGATCAATCATTAAACCAAGAAAGGTATTCGAGTTCCAAACTTAGATATTTTACAATAAATAAATCTCGTTAACAAAATAGGGATTCTATTCATTCCTCTCTAGTCGTATCCAAACATGATCTGTTTGGCCTTTTCAATTTTATTTAGATAGAATAGAGTTTCAAATTTGTTAACCATATGTCCTTTTACTCAAGATGAAATCAAGTCCTTTTTCTCTACAATGTGCATTACCTATATGTGATATATCGTATTTGTATGCATAGGATTTCTAGAATTGCATTTCCTTTTTAATTAATACATGAATTTCACACATTATTCTTGTGAGAGATATATTTGATAACTTATAATTAACCTATACTACATGTAAAAAGAATCTATTTTTTTATGTAATGAATTCTCTCATGCTTTCTAGTAAACCTGTATTGATCAATAAACAATAGAGAATACATAGCTGGTAATATTTGTGTTGTAAACCATAGGTAATTTCATTCCTATGCTAATTTGTAGTTTACTATCAAGAAAATAAATTTTCACATATGTATTTTATTTCCTTTTTCTTTTATTTATTTATGTAGCCTAAAAGGACAATTAAAAACACTTATACTCATCATTCTCTAAGTTATGTAGCCATCTTTATATAAATATTCAATAACTATAAATATTGAGGAACTATGCTACTATACACAATTCATATGACTATATAGGATGTATTCTGATTTTCTTGGTCATGATTAAAAGACATAATTTTATACTCGGCATAATGAAGGAAATTCATCTAACTGAGACAAAATACTTGTGTCTATATAAAATTTATTATGTACATTCATACAATTATGTATCTGCATGAATGCAACTCTGTAGATATCTATAATTCTTTAGCTACATATAAAACACTAAATATGTTTATATCCAACATAAAACAACAATATGTCTCAAATATGTAGCTTCATAATTTAATAAAATAAATCCAATATTGTACAATAAGACATTTCTATGTAGACTATTTCTTGCATGTATCATCCATTCGAAGATTTTATAGCATGAAAGGTAAACAATTAAAGATATATATCTGAACAGTTAAAGGAAAGAAAATGGAACAACCATGTTCCACCCAACCGTAGATATATAACAACCATGATTATTTGTCCTAGTCACCCCCTACCCTGAACATGACTCAATAAGGGAAAATTGGGCATCACTCTTTAGCCATTGTCTCTCTGAACAATTCAAAAAATCATTTGCTTAATACCATATGTTCTCATAACAACAAATAATTATTTTCCCAACATACTAAACATCGTCCTCCCTCCCACATATGTTGTATATATATCATTTTCCTTTTTCCTATGACTTTTCATTTCATTTCCTCCATGGGAAATTCACAACTTTACAAATCCTTGATTTTTAGGGGCTACTAGTGACATAACTCAACTTCTGACACTTGTACAAATTAGATATGAATTAATTCAAACATGTTCCCCACTCATGGAGTCATAGTCAACTACTTTTAACCTTCATCTTCCATTTGTTCTCCAACATTAAATTTATTAAAATGTTTGTCTCATACACATGTCCATCAAAAGTGGAAAGTTGGCAAGACAAACTTTTGTCCAAAAGTCATAAAAACAATAATTACATACTTCCATAACCTAAAATTCAAATTTCCTTAAATGGAAATTTAGTTTTAGAACAAAAACTTTGAAATGATTTATTTTTGAATAATTCGAGGATATCACATCTGAAAATTTCTAGAAATTTTTCCGCCTTGTGAGTTAGGTTCACTAGAATAAAAGAGGAATTTTAGTTACCTTATCCACTACCGCCATCATGGAATCATGTTTCTTTATTGTTCTAGGTAGTTTGGTAATAAATGATATTGTCACAACATCCCATTTCCACTCTGGAATCAGAAAGGGTTGTTTCAATATAGTTGGATGTATGTTCTTAGCCTTTACCTTATGACATTATAGACATATGTCTATACAATTAGCCATGTCTTTCTTCATACCTAGACACAAATATTATCTCTTTATAGATGTAATTGTTTTATGGTAACGTGGGTGCCAAGCATAAGGAACATTATGCATTTATTTCAGTACCATATTTTTCATCTACTAAAATTTAGGCACATATACTCTACCCCTACACATGAGGATTCCATCCTCTCTCAACTTATAATATTTAAGTTTCTGATTAAAATTACCTTGATGTAATATTGTTTTTGTTTGCATATAATGTTGATCTAATTTTGAGCTTCCAATATTTTCTCTTTCAAATACGATTTGTACATGCGAATGGTTTTTGCATGCATGTCATGCACTATCATGATAAGTGTGTCATCCACCTTTTTCTCTTTATCCTTGATATGATTTATATCAAAAACATGCTCATTAATGAATTCCAACCATCTATTTTTTCTAACATTCAAAGTTGGTTTTGCAAACAAATATTTCAAACCACTATATTATGGTATGTCATCAGCTCAAATATTTTCGCATAGGGTAATGTCTCAGCATATTTAAATCATGAACTATGCTTGTAAATTCCAGATGGTGTGTGGTATAATGCCTCTCATGTTCCTTCAACTTCGTTGGCTCATAAGATATCACATCAATTTTGGTAAGGATGCCTTCAAGATCTTCCTTGTAGGTATCAATGCACACAATTAAGTCTTCATTTGGACCAATAATATTCAATATTGTTGCACTTGTCAATAAATTCTTCAAGTGTTTAAAAAATTCTTCAGATTCATAGGTCCACTAAAAATTCAAACCCTCCTTTTGAAAATAAGTGAGTGGATGTGTAATCCTTGAAAATCCTTCAAAAAATATTCTATAATCATAATCCCATGAATGATCACACCTTTGATACATTATTTGGTGTTGTCCATTATTCAATCACATTTATCTTCTCAGGGTCCACTATTATCCCTTCCACTGAAATAATATTTCTCAAATAATGAATCTTCTTCTAATAGAATGAGCACTTGCTCAACTTTGCATATAGTTGATGTTCCATCAATACTTGTAGCACCATTCTCAAGTGTTTATCATGATCTTGTTCAGAGTTAGAGTAGATAAGTATGTCATACAATAATAAAATAACAAACTTATCCAAGTAATTAGTGAAAATTGCATTCATCAAAGGCCCGAAGCAAACTATTTCATTTGACAACCCAAATGACACCATTGTAAACTCATCATTTCCATAACTTGTTCTAAATTCTATCTTCTTTATATCTTCTTCTTTAATCCTCACCTGATGATATCCTAATGTGAGATCAATCTTTTGAATCTATATTTTTAAGTATTGTTTTCATTCTTTAGCTCTGTATTTGTCTATATCTTTTCCACAAGCATTAGATCTAGAAATTTTCACAACTTTTATATATATTTCCACCAATAGTGGAAGTCCCTCTTGTTTCCCTCTAATGATCCCAAATATTCCTTTGGTCATTAAATTTGGTCCAAGCTATAGTAACTAAATAGTGATGCATTATTATATACATCCTTTTCAAGGAACTTACATCAAGGTATTTATGGCATGAGATACTCTTCTTGGGAGTCCTTGTGACAAGAAAAATACTACTTCATTGGCTAAAACATATATATATTTATAAAAACTATGAGTCACTAGGATTGTAATGAAAAACTAACGAATCAAAAATTTTATCCCTCCTTGAACTCTCAAACCATCCTTTGATCCATTAATTGCAACCAATCCAGAATATGCTCTACAATATCAAATTGCAATTGAACTAGATTGCAAGAATTCCAATAAAGGCCTTTCATGATAGAGCTACCTCAATAATATATCCTAGCCTCTAGTTTCAATCATATATTCATAATCCCCTAATCTATTGATCTGGATTTAGGAGCGGAATAAACTGATTAACAGGTTGAATACCATAAACACAGAGATAGGAAAAATAACACAAGTATCGAGTGAACAATATCTTCTATTAAATAATGAAATAGGCTGAAACTGTAAAATGAAAGAATTGAAACTTGCTTGAATGGTGGTAGCTATCTGTGAGAAGAGTTGTGGTTGCTACACACATCCGACTGAGAATAATGAATTACAATGAGGCTTCATAGTCCCTTTTCATATTACTCATAAATTCCAAAACCCTAGACATCCAAAAACCTAACCCTAGTAGGTGAAACACCAAACAATATCTTCTATTAAATAATGAAATAGGATGAAACTGTAAAACGAAAGAATTGAAACTTGCTCGAATGGTGGTAGCTATCTATGAGAAGAGATGTGGTTTCTACACACATATGTCTGAGAAGAATGAATTAAAATGAGGCTTCATAGTCCCTTTTCATATTACTCATGAATGCCAAAACCCTAGACATCCAAAAACCTAACTCTAGTAGGTGAAACACCAAAAGTCATGTGGGCCCTATGGGTAAGTTGGTGTAATTTGGTACCTCAACTTTCTAGGGTCCTAACCTTTCAATACGACCTATGTTTTAAGCACATCATAGCCCGTTGGAAAGGTATTTTAGAGAACTACACATTTCACCATCAGACTCTCACTCCGTCTACAATCGAACTATGGAGAGTAAAAAAAAAATGTTTAGGGCCCCAAAACATCCCTGGAAGTACAACAATATGTGTTGAGATCAAAAAATACAAAATAATCCAGTTGAATTAGGAGAGAGGCCACCCGTATCCACCTGGAGAATGTGTGAGGCTACAAACATACCCAAAAGTGTAGAACTCACAATTATAAAGTAGTACGGAAAGACGTTTTGAATAAAAAATGGACAAGAGGAGATAGTTGGAATAGGTGGGTGGCCACAAATATCCTCCTGTATCAATCCTCCCCCCTTAGTAAGAAATGGTCTCCATTACGTTGATTTCCCCCATTAGGTGAGGAAACTTCTGTTGGATTTCTCCATGGGTGAGCCACGTGCCTTGCAGTAGAATTTTCCCTTCCTTAACAACTCAATAAAGGTGGAGATGTTGCTGGCGAGTGCCCTTGAACTGTGTGTCCACTATCTGATCGGTGGATGCTTGTTCCATGCATTCAGGGTTGAGATTTTTTGGTGTCAGTTGTTCTGCAATCTTAGAGGTGTCCAATAATAGTGGAAAATATGGCGAAAGGAGGTCCACATTAAATACCAGATGTAGACCAAGGAAGGGTAGAGTGTTTATGTCAAAATCATCTCTACACACGGACTTGGGGATAGTTTAATGCACATAACAAAGTGGGAAAAGCTTCCTATGGGGCCTAGTGAGACACTCCTTCTGCAAATGTAACCAAACTTTGTCACCAACCTAAAACTGGTGCGTTGATCATGGTGTTGCTTGTACTTAGCATTAGATTTCTGCAAAATCTTTTGGACCTGTTGGAGGATGTGTTGAATCCGCTCAATGAATCTGGTGGCTTTGTTGATTCGAGATTGATCAGGGGATGAATATTTTTGTGCAATGGCAAGAGGAAGTGCAAAATCAATGGGTCCCAAGGGTTGGAATCCTAGACCCACCTAAAATGGGCTATGGCCAGTGGAACTATGGAGAGCCATGTTGTAACTGTGTTGGAAATATAGGAGATTCTTTTCATCCCATCGGTTTGGGGTGGAAAGTAGTGGATTTTCTGAGCTTGGTGTCCAATAGAGACCAAAGAATTGACAAAAAGGTGTTGGGGAACCTATTTTCTTGGTTGGAGATGATGGTTTGTGGTATCCCAAAGTGGACCCAAACTAGTTCGAAGAAGATCTTAGTAGTATCTGCCACTGTGACATTCTTCTTACAAGTTGTGAGGATGGACATCTTCGA
This sequence comes from Picea sitchensis, assembly GCA_010110895.2. Taxonomy (NCBI): domain Eukaryota; kingdom Viridiplantae; phylum Streptophyta; class Pinopsida; order Pinales; family Pinaceae; genus Picea; species Picea sitchensis. The sequence goes on along the minus strand of SNQJ01S0001673.1, from coordinate 63,316 downwards.
AAACTGATCAAATACCACAAACACATAGTCATTTCTATGCTTGGTGGATGAAAAACAAGACATCTAATCCATGGAGATGGATTCCCATGTCTTCTCAGGAATAGGAAGAGGGGTGTGTAAGCCTTGCTTCTTGTTGGTTGGTGTAATACCCCAAGCCGAGCCCTTATGGAATGTATTCATGTTTGTAGGTTGGTGAGCCAAGTGTTGATAATATTGTAGTATTATGTGTTATAGGCTGAATAACTTGGATGTTAAGGCCAATAAGCCTGATTTTTGTAGATGTAATTATGTCGATCATTAATAAAAATTATACATCGTTGTGTGTAGATCGACCACGAAGAAAGAGTGATGGGGAAAAAAGCTCCACTGGGTAGGGAAAGGGATGGGACTGAGAGGCTAGGAAAGAGGGGCTAATCTAGAGGGCTTAACCTAAGTGAATATTATAATATATTCCTAAGAATTAAAATATTAAAGTGGGGAAAAATAAACCCAGTTATCCTAAGTTCTTGGGAAAAGGGAAACAAATGCTAAATTTAGTGCATAAATCTCCAGGAAGACAGGTGTCGACCTGGGCACATGCAGTTAAATATGGAGAGTCATATCGTTGGGGGATCGCTTCCCATTCTTACATCCTTCACCTAACTCGCTTGGTATTGATCGTTGACCTCTGCCTATTCCCACACCTCTGAAACCAGTAATTGGGGAAGCCGACCCGAGTCTTCCTGTGAAGCACAACATATTTGTACTTTCCAAAACCATGTTGTGCCTTACCAAATTGTGGTTTTTTCCATTCCGTGAGCTATATTGAAACTTTGTTGTTGTCCTCACCTTGCTAGAACTAAGTTGAAGTGGTTGAAGAAGTGGGTTGTCAAGTCTATTCTTGAAGAGGAAACTTGTCAGTCATGTGAGAAACTCTCTCTAGGTCAGAGAGTTTTTTGGAAAGTGATTTTCTGCTAGAGAGAGTCCAACACCAACTACGGAGCTCTGAGAATTCCTGATATGTCATGTTGCCGAGACCCTAAAAGGGAAAGTAGAGTAGTCGTTGAACAGTGGAACAATGAAGGTGCATATTCCTGGGGTGGAACAGGCATGTGGGGAATGATATTTCATGAGTAGTGGGCATAAGAAGGCTCCTGGAGAGAATCCTTCTAGTTGCACTATGCAGTCTCAAGTAAACTCAACCTAGTCTAGGATTCCCTTGCCTTGGGTGGAGCTTAGTCCCAGCTCAGGGTTGTGATGCAGACCCCCCTTCTCTCCTAAGGGCTGCGTGACCTCCTAGTCTACGATCGATCAAGAAACTGAGTCATATCGACTCTTTGTGTCTCTGCTAGACTCCAAACCCACTTACACAAGTCCTTTCTCCAAATACACAGGTTTTGGGAGACCCGCGGTTCTCTCCTGAGTGTTGTTTGAACCTGAACACCAAATGGGTTCTAGGTCTTCTCTGGCCAATCCCTTTCCTTTACGTGACCACGCCTGTGACCACTCACCTAATCGAAAGATGCATCACAATTTTTCGTTTCGAGTCTTTGCACATGAGTCACCTCGACTCTCTCAACCTCCGAAATCCTGAAAGGAGCCTAGCGCGTGCTAGCCCCTCTATCCTCCCCCACCAGTGTGCCCCTTCATTATGACTGTGGGTCAATATTCCAAGCGTGTCATGATTTCGCATATCGAAACTTTTCATTTTGCGAAGTTGGAGGACCGCTCACCTCCATTCTCCTGATATCCAAACTCCCGATATCCCCCCCCGGGAAACCAACGGTCCAGATCTCTCCTAGATCCGATGGCTCAGATCAAATCATGATTTTCCAATTCACGAGTTCTTGGATTATTCTTTTGACTCGTCTGAGTCAAGAGTCAGCAAAAAATTGATCTCTCACCACGTGTCCCCTCTGATGGACGTTTTCGATAATTTCAGAACTTTGTGACCTTGTTCCTCTTATGTGCTTTCAAATTTATCGTTCGTGCACTTTGCCTTGATTGGATAGCTATGATTCTTCCTTTCTTATGCTTACACTTTTCTTTAGACCTAGAATATATTTGAAGGATTCAAAGGATTTAACCTTTGTCCTTCTTGCGAGTCCATTTATTGGATCTCGTTAACACTTATGAAGAGTGTTGTCCCTCCTGAGATTGGTATTTTGAAGACTTTGTTTTCCTGCGCACTCCTTGCATTCACAGATTTTGATAACTCAGATCCGAAGGGTTTCTCTAAGAGAAAATCCTCTCACTCTCTTGGCATTCTCCTTTCATGGTTCTTCGGCTTCTATAAAGTCCCTTCAACAATTAGTTGAATCTCGGATCTATTCACTCCTTGCACCAAATCTTTAAGAAAGGTTCAAATTATTCCGGATGAATGTGAATGCCTTGCACCAGTATCTTTGCACTCCTTGCAAGGGAAAAGTTTCATTCTATCTCTTCTGACTTCATAATCGTGACATATCACATTAACGCACTCCTTGTATTCTGTGTGCACACTTGCACTACTTTGACAGAAGATAAACAATCGAAACTTATCCTAACATTCACAGTTCCATCTACTCATAACAGAATTTGTTCATTCATGTAAGAAAAATAATAGGGAATTGCAAACAATATCCACCACATTTATTGGATCAATTTTCCTATGTTATATTCCAAAATGAAAATGGTTACAACTATAAATGAACAGACAAAACTAATCAAGTCTTCTCCTAACTAATATCTTATTTTCTTCTCCTAACATCTCTATTCCCATCCAGCCTCATTTGGGCATACAAAACCTATATTTAACTCAGAGGGTTCTTAGGGTTTCCCCTGACTACTTGTCTACATAAAAATTATCTTGACATCTTATCCTAGTGCAGTTGCATTCCAGGTCCGGAGTGGAAACTCCCACTTTGCTCATGATCGCTCAAGCGTGCCTCCAAAGGATTTTTCCAGCACAGAGTTAAGACGATATTAGAAATATCTATTGTATCATCCAACATTGAGGTTTTGTATAGATTCCCAGATGTTGATAGGTCTTTCTATGCGTTCTTGACAGTGATGCTCCTGCATCATACTCCCTTTGACAAGAATTCATGGACTCCTATCCATGAGCTCCTTCACTGACTTTCCATGCTTTTCAATAGCAAATTTGTTTTCCCAAATGGAATCTTCTATTGGGTATCCCTTTTATTTGACCAGATATTCAAAATAGGTCTTCCTCCTGGTCTTTTTTCCAATCCTCTGATTAACAATTTTCTCCATCTGTTGTTTTTCTACTACTGGAATTTTTTTTTCCCATTAAATATTATCTTGGTATTTTGATCCCTCTATGTCATCCTTCCTATAAGGATATAGGTATGCAACATTGAATATGGACGATATGCCCACACCATATGGCAGCTCAATCTCATAGGAGTTTGCATCAAATTTTCTCAAGATCTTACATGGTCCTATTTTCTTCATTTTTAACTTGTTATATGTTACCTTAGGGAACATTTATTTCCTGATATGTGTCAGAACCTCATCTCCCACTTCAAATTGAAGTTCTATGTGATGTTGATCTGCTCTGCATTTGTATTCTTGGATAGAACTCTGCAACTATCCTCTGATCTGGCTATGGAGCCTTTGCATTTCTGCAACAAAATCTTCTACTCCAGTGCTCTTGATCTCACTATGTTCCAAGTCTCTCAACCCAAATAATCCCCTGGGTTTCATTCCATACAATATCTGGAATGGGCTCTTTCCAGTGCTCCTATTTGGTGAATCATTGCATGCAAATTCTACTTGTGGAAGAATCTGATCCCACTGATTATGGTATTCAGTAACCAGACTCCTCAATGTGTTTCCCAAACTTATTTTTACCACCTCAGTCTGTCCATCTGTATGAGGATGATAATCTGAGCTAAAGGAAAAATATTTCCCCAAATTCTTCCAAAATGTTCTCCAAAAGTTACCAACAATTGTTTTTGTCTCTGTCCGAGACAATGCTTCTGGGCAGGCCGCGAAGTCTCACAACTTCCTTAAAGAACAGATTTTCAACATGTGTTGCATCATTGGTTTTCTGGCATGGGATAAAATGTGTCATCTTTGAAAATCTATACACCACCAAAAATATGGAATCAAATACTCTTTGTTTTCTTGGAATTCCCAACACAAAATCCATGCTTATTACATCCCAAGGCCTCTCTAGTATTGGCAATGGTTGATACAATCCAGTGTTTTGTCTCTTCCCTTTTGCATGTTGGTAGATTCTACATCTGTTCACAAACTTTATCACTTATGTTCTCATACCTGGCCTATAGTATGAAATGATCAAATGTGAAAACTTTTTATCATGGTTGAAATGTCCATCCATGTAAATGTGTTGAACCTACACAAAATAGATGTAGCTAGAAAATACCACACACATTTGCAGAGAGAAATTGAGAAACAAGAAGCAAGAGAGAAAGAATGGAAGAATTCTCATTAACCGTATTCCACACTCAAAGAGTGAATAATTTACAATAGATATAGTATACATGAGTAACTAATGAGTCGTAGTGGTGGTCTAGAGTGATCTGGACACACACTAGTAGTTACGGGAGTAAACTGCCACCTAGTCTAGTCAACTGATTGAACAATGAGTAGTGAGGATTTAACTTAGGGAATCAAGACTAATGTGCCAGTTTGGTGATGATACCAAGGCAAGGTCAAATTAGCATTGTGATGATCCCAATGTTGCATGGTGACAAAACCAATGCAACATCTAAACTCAACTCAACTAGTCAAACTGAAGTGTCAACTGGAAGGGAATATTCTCCACGCGAAATATTCTCCCCTAAAATATAGGAGATTGGATAACGACTAATAAACAAGGAATAAACTTAGAAAAAATAAATCTTAGGCATGTGTGAAGTAACTCCAACACCCCCCTGTTGGGCCCGAGATATGATCAATTCTATGACAGTTATTATACACTTTTGTCAAATTTATATATGTGTTTTCATCTTTTGAAGGAGCTTTTTGAAGAATTTCATGATAAAATGGTATGATTGACACTCGGTATGTATAATCCATGTTTAATGATTGTATTGGATATAATTCATCATGTTTTATGATTTCCAAGAGCTAATTCACGTTTTTTGATGTTACAGAGAGAAAATGCACTACGTTTCTCCTTCCAACACTCGTTCCAGTACTTCATCCGACACTATTACAGGAAGAGAACTTAAAAATTAATTTTTGGGAGTATGAAGTGGAATCTAAAAAATATGGCACATGGGTTTTGTGCACAGTATGCCCAATTAGTTCCCAACAAGGTTGTTTCCTGAAATTGTGAACAGATTAAGAACATTTCGTGGTTCTCAATTCGGCATCCGACACTTGTTCTAGCACTCGATCCGACACTTCGTCCAACACCTCTTACTGCACAAAAACGTAGGGTGACTTGGCGGTTATGGAATTGGAAGCCAGTGATGGGAAGATCGGAAAAGTGGTTTTTTCTCATGCTTATCCCCTCCATCTACTGAACTCTTGACAACTCGATTTTGGGTTGTTATGGTGGGTGATTATTGGGTATCTCTGTTTCGGCAGTTAGGGCACCATAAATGAAATTTTCCAATTTTAGAAGTGGCCCGAACCTCCTATGGTCAACCACTTAGCCTATAAAAATTATAAATACCACCGAGGTGGTCAAACATAAGCTAAGAATCATATACATCAGTGTGATAGCTAGAAATACGTTTTTACTCTGTTTTGATATTTTACATTGGCAAAATTATGCAAGAACTATGTTTTTGTGTTTTAATGGTGCATTCCTTTTGCTGAGCTCATGGTGTTCTTTTAGGGAGTGACCATGACTTGCGAGGGGGGCCACCAGTAGTCTGGTAACTCTTCTTTAGTTTATTTATGCATTTATGTACTATAGTTGTCTCTCTTTATTTCCTGTACATGCATTTTTCTTTTGTTATTTAACTTCTTGTTGTAGTTTAAGTTAATTTAACTCTCTTTTGCAGGTTTGTATGAAGGCTTTTGCTAACATGAATTGATCTTGTAGTTAGGAACAGATCTGTAGATCCCTAGACTAACCCCATGCGTAGTTAGATATTAGATTATGTTTTCATTTATAATTGTAGAATCAAGTTTAAAACAGAGTTTTAGTTAGAATAGAATAGAGTTTTTAATTGGGTTTTCTTTGACAAGGGTTTGATGGATGGATAGAATTGATTTCAGTTTTTAATCATAGCTTGCTTATTTCATTTTTATGTAGAATTGGCTTAGCTAGTTGTTGGTTAATGTAATTGTTAGTTTACTTTTAATTTCTGTTTTTAAGCATTTCTTTCTTGCAGTTTGATTTGTTAGAATAGATGTAGTATGGTTTCATTTATGTAATTTTCTTTCCTAGGATTAAATTGCAATTATATTTCTTAGTTAATGGTTGAATCTAGTTTTGCTTATAATGATGATCTTGTTATGTTGTTGATGGTTCATATATGAATATGTAGGGTATCTAACATTGTTTTTGTCATGGACAAACTCTCATTGGATTGTTTAATCCATACTTTTCATTTTTCCATTGAAATTAGTGTTGAGCTTATACCTCTTGAATTGTCCTTTGTTGTGAAGTGCCATCGAGATATCATCCGACACTGAAGACATTCACACAACCACCAGCATTATATTTGAATTGTCATAGGTTAAAGATAGTTTCTTTCTTTCATAGCTTAGAAAATAGTTTTATTGTTGTTGTAGGATAGATAGACTTTGCTTTGATAGATTAGATAGTAGTTTTCTTATCATAGACTAAGAATTAGTTGTTAATCTTTCTTTCTTTCAATATAATATATTTCCTTTCATGCATTGCATTGAGCATTTAGATTTCCTTTCACGCATTAGAAAGATTTTTGCATTAGGCGTTTAGTCCACTTGCCTCTTAGGCTAGATAGTTGTTCAATGAGAAGTCTTTGCTTACTTGTCCATTTTCTTTAGTAGGATAGATAGTTGTCTTTGCTTACCTGTCTTTTTCTTTAATAGATTAGTTAGGTTTCTTTTCTTACTTGTCTATTTTCTTTAATAGGTTAGATAGGTGCTTTTACTTACTTGCTTATTTAATTGCTTTCATAGGGTATCTTCTCATTGAATGTAGGTTGGCACGTTAAAATAGTCTTCTTTCATCATTTTCTTATTGATATGCTTAGATAGATTCTTATTGCTTATTGTTGAACCAATTTGCTTTACATAGGGTTTTTACTTGCCTTCTTAGGAACTATTCATTGATCCTTGATCAAAAGATACTTAGGTTACCTAGTTTCCAATTTCTTAGTAGGGTTTTCTTATTCGATAGTTTTTTCTTAAATAGATCAACCTTAGATAGCTACCTTCATTAGTTAGACCATACTCCTACCAGCCTTCTACCTTTGGCATATATTTTGCTACAACTCTAAGTTTACTTACCCTGGGTTGAAAATTTAAATTGAGGGTATTTTACTGTCTTTTTTAGTACATATAAATCACCTAACATTTTGGCGTCATTGTCGGGGAGTTGTCTCAAGGTAATAAGTAGTTAGGAAATAGATCATTCTTAGACCTTAGCATTAGCTTTGTGGAAGGGGATATTTAAGATGAGAGATAAGAACCTGTGCATATGCTATAGCAGGTTCCCCCAAACCCAATGGTAGTTTTTATTTTTATTTTTGTTTTCTTTCATGAATATACCTAGAGACCCAAAGGGAGATACATTAAATCTAAGTCAAACCTTTCAACCAAGGTTCCTTCCGACATTTTTGGGGCAAGGAATGTTCCGCTCATAAGCTCCACAAACTGACATTGGAGAACAAGAACTAGCTCAACCCAAAGAGATAAAGTTGTCTCTAAAGAGAGTAAGACAGGGAGCACTATAGAACATAAAATTGACGCATCAATAATAGTGGGACACGAGACAAGACCACTCGAGCCTTCCACAGAACCAAAAAAATACAACCTTTATTTTCTTACCACCATCAGGAGATCCTAACTTTGTGTACATCATATTTGTGCGAACCATTTTTTATCAAATGACAAGATGAATTCAGAAGAAACCATTAGCATGAGGGAACTTTCTCAAATCCTAGTAGCAGCTAGGATTTCTTCTTTTCAAGAAGAATATATTTTGGCAGCAGCCAAGAACTTTTCTACCTCTCCAGAAATATTAGAAGAGTCAAGGTCCTATGAGCTACAAAATGATTTTCCTTGCCAAAATGCGAAGGAAGTTGAAAAATTATGAACTACATCCAATGGAGAGAAATAATTAAGACCTAATATTAAGGAGTTCTCAACATCCATCTCAGTATATCCTTCATGTACTTCAGAAATCAATCATCGAGAAGAAGAGGATCTGCATAGCATGATGAAGGAGAGCATAGAAATTATTATTGATAAACATCAAGATTACATTGAAATTTCATTTCAAGAGGTCATCAGGCCACAATACTATTCTCTTCATCAACACCTTCTAATGCCAAAACAAGTAGGTTGGTTGGTTCTTCATATCTAGGTAATCATTGTGGTAACTTTTTCATATATGGATATGAGTATGTTTCTTATCCAGCTCCACACATGGTTACATTGGAAGAGTTCTTACACTTGAATAAAGATTTTCCCTTTCTTTTTAGGTAGGGTAGGATAGTAACTAAAAGATGCATGTTGTTAGTTTATATTAGAAGTCTAATGAAGCCTCATTTTACATTTTCTTTTAATAAAACAACTATGAGATACATGTTCCTATTGTAGAATTCCTGCAGAAACCTCAATAGATCTAGAATTCTAGTTAAATTGAACACAAACAATTTGTTGATATTCAAGAGATGAGATAAATTGTTTTCTCTATAAATCAGAGAATTATATTAATAAAAAAATGAATATACATGAGCAACCATCCTCAAAAAATAAAAGAGGAGGTGAATATATAGAATTTCCAACATAGAAATTTCAGTCAAAAAAAGCTAGAAATAGCTAAAATAGGTGTCATAAGCTAAGGGAGACCACATAGTTCGACCTAGACCACTAAATATACATGTTACACACTCATTAATTTCCACAAGAGTTAAGTGATCCACATTAGCTCACTTAAGCTCACTTAACTGACAAGAGAATCAGTTCCAACTCACTTCACTGACCCGAAATAGTAGTTACTAATAATAGTAACATCAAAAATCATTAATTAAGGAATAAATCTCTCACTCAAAGAGGAGGTGCACATTACCAAATAATAGCTGATTTTTTCATGGGGGAGTTGGAATAAATCAAGGATAAATCAAGGATAAATCAAGAATCAATCAAGAAAATCAAGAACCGGGAGTTGAGTCTTGATCTAAAATTAGCAATTTTGCCTAAAATCTAGGGATGAGGTGCCCTTCTTCTCTATGTGTCTGAATTAGGTGAAATAAAGTGTAAATGAATGTATTAAGCAATATCTAGGAGTATAATCTAGTTATAAACTAATTTAAGTTAGGATTATGCTCCAACACCCCCCCTTAAGCCTAACTGTAATGACAAAAAATTTGAGTCCCGACAACATGGTCATTTTAGGTACTCATTACATAAAATAATTCCTCATGAAAAGAGGAAGGGGGAAAAAACTCATGGGAACCCCCCCCCAAAAAAAGAGGAAAAAAAAAATTTTGAGTGGCCAAAAGTGACCTACCCAGTTGTCTCCACCACTCCAAGCATATCTCTCAGTTCTGAAAATTTATTTTCAGTGAAGGACTTGGTGAAGATGTCTACAACCTCAAAGTGTGACTTTGGATCTGAACCAAGTGCCATATAGAAATGTATGGGAAGAAAAATTTATGTGGCAACCAGGGATTGAGGAGCCCCAAAAAACTGTGATCTAGTCCTTCTTGTATCTGCAGGATCACCAACTAGTTCACCCGCATCTTGCAGGGTTTTCTCTGCCAAAGTTGGCAATTGAGTTGGAGCAGCCATGAACTGCTCCTCATCCTATATATATCAGACCTGAAATTCCTCTATGATGGATTTTCTAAAGTGCTCGAAGAATTTTCTGACTCCTCCTCATCAGTGACAACAAGCGGTTCCTCGGTAGGGTCTTCTGAAAAATCATGCAGTGATTCTTATTCAAACTTCACACTTCGAGCTAGAATGAAATTTTTAGTTGGAGAGTCGAGAAATATATATCCTTTGACATCTTCAGGATATCCAAAAAATATGCATTCAACACTTTGAGGCTCCAAATCCTTCCTCTTATCTGTCGGAATGTGAGCCCATGCTCGTGAACCAAAAATACGAAAGTGCGACACTTTCGGTTTCTTACCAGTCCAACATTCAAAAAAATGTATTCAACACTTCCCTATATTCCAAATCCTTCCCTCTTATCTCTTCTAATGAACAAACATGCCACCATGCTTATAATAATAAGACATTGGTATGCAAGTACCGTGAGCTCATGTCGGGACTAAATATGAAGTGCGACACTTTCGGTTTCTTACCGGCCCAACATTCAAAAGGAGTGGTTCCTTTGAGTGATTTGTGAGGAAATAATTTCTAAATGTATGCTTCACAATTAATAGATTCATCCCATATCTTGGTAGCTAATGATTTCGATTGTAGCATACAATTTGCCATCTCTTTTAAGGACCAGTTTTTCCTCTCTGCAACACCGTTCTGCTGTGGTGTATATGGCACTGTGTGTTGTAGTTGTATAATGATTGAAGGCTATGGGAATGAGCCCATAATTTCACTATGAATCATCCCAAGAGGTGAATAATCTCTCTTTGCCTTCCCTTTTTCAAACTTTTTCTCTGGCTGCTTGCCAAGAATGCATCCTTGACATACATCACTTGTGAATTTAATAGCTCACAATCCTTCTACCATGTTTTCCTTGTTGAGTTGATGCAAGTACTTATAGTTTAGATGGAAAAATATTTCATGCCATAAACTTCTGATATAATTAGATTGTGAAAGAAATACATTTCTAATAGATTTAGGAACAAAGTGGGAGAACAAATACAAACGAGAACTGTGATCTGCAATTCCATGTGCAAGTTGTGAGCTTGTGGAAATGTCGGTAATCACTGCAGAGTCCGGAGTGAACTCCACCTTCCTTCCAGATATGGAATGAGTGATCTGATATATCGAGAGAATATTTTCATACAGCAAGTTTACGTGAAGAACATTTTTGAAGCATCCCCCTTCAATATCAACAATTCCTTCTCCGCACACCTTTGCGGGTGTGGAATCTCCCAAGTAAATTGGGGATCTGGTGCTTTCTTCGATAGAGGAAAATTCATCTTTTGATGCAGCCATATGGTTTGATGCACCTGAATCAAGGATCCAAGTTGATGGAGAGTATGTGAAAACCATTGAATCATGACCATCTTGTGCTCTCCCTCCCGTTCTGTTATCATCTTTCTTCTTTGCATTTTTGGGCACCGTGAGATTGTGCTGCTGCAATTGCTTAGCCATCTCATCGATAGTCTTCCTCATGCAATTTTATTCAAGATGAAAACATTTGGAATAGCAGCTGCAAAGTGTTCTTTCCTTATTCTTGTTCTTCTTACGCTTAGGCTTAGAAGAGTTCTCTGAATATTGTGCGAATCTCTCCTTCTTCGATTCAAAAAATTTACTCGTTCCTTTTTCCTTGTCTTTTCCACTGCTCTTTGGAGCATCAGTAGCCACAAGTGCTTGGTTCTTGGAATGCTTGATGGAACCCATTTGGACTAACTTAGCTTTATCTTGATTCAATTCTACAATTAAATCATTCAATGGAGGCATTTTCCATTTTTCCTGAGTCAATTTAGATGCTTGAAAAGACGACACAAATATGAAATATTCAGGGCCTAGTTTCGAGAGAATTGAAAGGATGAGTTGTTCTTCTCCTTTCATGAATCCACATGCATTAAGTTCAACGAGGAGGGATTTGAACTTGGTGAAGAATTCTTGCAGGTTGTTGAAATGAATTGGACTTAGGCATATGAGTTCATTCTCCAGTTGATGCACTCTCATTGCATCCTACTTGTCGAATAGTCCTTCCAATGTGGTCCAGACCATATCGAGAGTAGTGGCTCCACTAACATGAAAGACGAGATATTTGGAAATTGATAGGAATATCATCCCAATTTATTCATCCAATTTATTGAAATACTTTATCTTCTCTGTCGCAGCAGCCGGTTCTTTCTCCATTCCCATTGTTACTTGGTAAAGGCCTTTGCTTCGGAGGAGCAGAGAGATCTTTGTCTTCCATTCGAAGTAATTGAAAGGATTTATAATGATTTTTGTGGGCCGAGAGAGATGAAACATTGCTACTTTCTACACTTCCTAATGATCTATACCTTCAAATAAAACCATGTACAATCCACTAGATTCAATCTAGCTCTGATACCATGTAGAATTCCTGCAGAAACCCCGATAGATCTAGAATTCTAGTTAAATTGAACACAAACAATTTCATAATATTCAAGAGATGAGAGAAAGTTTTTTATCCATAAATTAGAGAATTATATTAATCAAAAAATGAATATACATGAGCAACCATCCTCAAAAAATAAGAGAGGAGGTGAATATATAGAATTTCCAACATAGAAATTCTAGTCAAAAAAAGCTAGAAAAAGCTAAAATAGGTGTCATAAGCTAAGGGAGACCACATAGTTAGACCTAGACCACTAAAGATACATGTCAAAAAATCATTAATGTCCACAAGAGTTAAGTGATGCGCATTATCTCACTTAATCTCACTTAACTGACAAGAGAAGCAGTTCCAACTCACTTAACTGACCCGAAATAATAGTTACTAATAATAGTAACAACATAAATCATTAATTAAGGAATAAATCTCTCACTCAAGGAGGAGGCGTGCATTCTCCAATAATAGATGAGTTTTGCATGGGGGAGTTATAATAAATCAAGGATAAATCAAGAATAAATCAAGAAAAATCAAGAAAATCAAGAACCGGGAGTTGAGTCTTGATCTAAAATTAGCAGTTTTCCCTAAAATATAGGGATGAGGCGCCCTTCTTCTCTATGTGGCCAAATTAGGTGAAATAAAGTGTAAACGGATGTATTAACCAAGGTCTAGGAGTATAATCTAGGTATATAAACTAATGTAAGTTAGGATTATTCTCCAACACCTATGACTTGATCTCATTATTTTATTATATTTTAGAGTGTGGTTTTTGTAAACAGTTTTAGAGATCTCTATAGGTATTTATCTCACCAGGAGTAGACAATTCAAGGAAATATAAAAGAAAGATTTTTCTTCAAAACATTGTTACACTTGAACCCTGTTGTCTGCTAAGCATAAAATGAATAATGAGTTGTTGTAATTAGCCATGTTTTTGCAAAGACTTTCATCTTCTTGTTCTTAAGGAATTCCAATGAAGTTTCTCTTGAAACTCTTCACCACTAAATAAGGAAGTGACACCGTAACCATCAAGCTTAGAGGTATCTCGTACAGTTTTCCCAAGAACCCTGAGTAAGTGAGTAAAGTATCTTTATTAAAGAGTAACAAGGAGGTCTGATTAGCGGTTAGTCATGGAAACATCACAATAACTTACAAAAGAAGAAAGTGAGTTGAGCCTAGAGATGTCTTTCTGTTCTTTCTCAATGGTACCATCCACTACACACTAAATAGCTTGATTATATGATATCTTTAGATAGGCCATGTCCGCTTAAGTACCCCTTACATCGGGACAATCACTAATAATATAACGGAAAGTCATCCTCTAACATAAACACCATACCAATTAAAAAAAAAAAGAGAGAAAGAAAAGTTTGTTTTCAGAGCTGTCCCCCCATCTTCTTGCATAAAGAAATCTTATACTAAAATTTTAAAAAGATGGAGGGCCAGTATTTGAGGGTTTAAGAGGCTAACTCGTCAGGATACTGAATAGGTCTATTGGCAGTGGGTATCGTCCTGTGGTATGACTAGGTAAACCTGTCGGAGTACTGAACAGGCTTGCTGGCAGCGGGGCATTCTACCTAGCGAGGATGGTAATCTGACAAAAAAATAAATAATAAATTTCAACTTGTCCTGATGTATGACATTACTTGCATACAAAGATGACATGAAGTATGTGTGGTTAAGCTAAGTTTAATGAACTCCATAAAATTTCCATTGGGAAATATCTCTAAGACTATATTGAAACTCTCTTGCTTACCTCCTCTTATCTATATATAGGATCTCTTATCCTATAGGTGGGGCCATCTCCTAACTATCTCGTCAGAACAATTTGTGAAATTTATTTCTACACTTGACATACTATAAATATTCGACTATTGGGGGATACTGATTGGTTTCCTATACTTTTGATTGTGAGGTGTCACAATACTTAGGTGTGGGGGAGGGGTTCGTGACTTGACAAATGATTATTTTCTAGAGAAATAAGTCTTTGCAAGAATTTGTGTATTCTTACCATGATACAGGTTATTACATTGATAGTCATGTTATTTTTGAAATGATTAACTCATGTGTGTTGTTATAACCCTACAATTTATAGGATCAACTAGTGACTGAAATGTTATCACTTTAGTGTTTTTTTTATCAAATGATTTTCCATTCTGTAAATAAATTGAGAAAAAGAAAAAAGAAAGAAAAGAAAGAAAAAAGAAAGAAAACGAATAAAAGAGGGCATACAAGAAATTTAAATAGAGCCCCATGCAATAACAATAACTTGGTCCATAAAGTTTAAGCATGGCCAAGTCCTTTTAAATTTATGTTGATAGGAGTAGTGAATAGGCTTGGCTAAACTGTTTAATCTTAGCAAAGCAAATTAGGTTAGCTAGTGAATAAATTTGACCAAATTGCCTAATCTTGGTCAAATAACCCCAGGATAGAGTAATTTCTTAGTCCAATAGTTTAATCTGGGCTAAATGTCATAGGTAATTAGGTTAGAGCATAGGGTAGTTTTCTTTATCTCAATAAAACAGGCATGATGATCGATGTTGAACTCTATCTTTGATGTTTGAAAGTTGAATGTCTAACCTCGTGGTAATAAAAACAAGGAAAGCTTGGACAAACCCACTTAAAGTGCTTATCCCAAGTTTTCAGAGAAAATATGAGTTTGCACTCACAAATTAAAGACAATGCACAGATGAACGACCGAGGTGTTGGCACTCAGATCTACGGTCGATAAGTTTTTTCGGACCCCCCCCCCGATCGTTCTACCTTTAATGGTAAGAAGGGGGTCTGGAATCATGTATAACAAAGGCACACACATGGACGGATGACGCGTCAGTGCCTAGATCCATGGTTGATATTGAATTTCGGATGCCCCTGACCATTCTACTTTTAATGGTGGGGGGTGTTCCGAAATGTTGGCTAAACATTGTTCTCGGATCTACGGTCCAGCAACAGGTGCACCGATGGACGACTGAAGGTATTTTTCGGACCCCCCCGACCGGTCTGCTTTTAACGTTGGGGGGGGGGGGTCCGGAATGGGATGTTTCTTTGGAAGGTACCCTTTTCTAACATGGTAGGAATCCATTTCTCCAGACTCCTTCCACGTACCATTTACCATTTTCTGACATACCCCCCATCTCCTCATGACATCATTTTCCATTTTCTTCCCCTAAGGGTCACTTCTCATTACTCTATCAGTCCATCCCCCCTGTTCACCCGTTACAAGTCCCTTCACCATGGTCAGTTCAAAATCAACGCCCTCCATGTCACCCGATCATATTCGTCATTCATTGTTACCTGCCATCTCACACTCCAAAGAGTCGTTGACCATTTATTACGAGATAGCTTATCTGTTAGCCTATTGATCTGTCCCTCGCGCCCAATGGGTATCTGTTTGCTCAAAACTACTATTTTCATTCATTCTCCCATTGCTTACTTTGTCCTCACACCAGATATTTTATCCCTGTCTTATCTCCGTTCCAGTTAGCCGTCCAAAACCACAGCCATCCCCACTAAAATTTTGTTTAAATTGTAGGTATTTTCACAGTGATGGCACCAAAATCCAAGAAAGAAGAAGTCGAGGAAAATCCTTTCCTCCCACCTCCTCTTGATCTCAACAGTATCCATTAGGATAACAAAGATCATTTAATTGCAGACACTAGGTGCAAATTTGACTCTGTGCATTTGCAGTCATGGCTCAAAGATATTTTCTTAGATCAGAGCGATGAAATTGGGCTTGGGGAATCCAAACTTCCTCTGTATTTTTTCCCCCAGGTTCACCATTTTCCTGAATTTTCCCTCAAATGCAAAGCTCATTACATCCCCGACCAGAGAGCCATAGTATCTTCATCAGGATAAACTCTTTTCTTCATCACACCTAAGGCCATTGATCAGATGATGCAGATACCCAGAACTGAATCCGTCTCCCCTTTCAATGTCGAAGTCATAAAGGAGTTGTACCAGAAACTATCATTCCCTCAAAGAGCCCAGATTTTCGAGCTTTTCCTCCCTTAGGCTTCTCATCTCCCCAAGACAAATCCCTCGTACCCTTCCTCAAAGTTCTCATAGGAAGGAAACCAAGTCATTTCATCGCTCTGTGGTATGCTTGGTTATTTTTTCGACCAATGGGTGGATGAACCCATATTGGGTTTTCTGTCCATCTTCTTAACAGAAGAAAGATCCACCACTTAGTTCGACTACAACAATTTCCTGGCGGACAGTATTCACGAACAGTTCTGAAATTTCACCTCAGACGACATGTTCCGGTGTTCCTCAATACTGGACTACATGTTCACTTTCTTTCAAGTGGACAGGTTCTCCTTTTCAATGCAGAAAATGGACAAGGACGGGAGACCACAGGCGGTAATAGCTTGGACTTCACTACTCAGACAGAATTCAACGGAGTTCTATTTGAAATAGTTTATCAAGCATTTCTACCATCCAGTGCTGAGCATGCTTAGTGGTAGACCTAAACCAAGGATAAATGAGGAGATTCGGAGGATCTTACACCTCTCAGACCTTACAAAAACTGGAGACTAGTATCTTTACCAAAACCACACTAAGATCAGAGTATATGGATGTGAGTTATCTCCATAGAAACTTCCCAAGTATCTACCCGTGAGGATATTTTCCCTGGAGTACATAAGGAAAATGATTAACTCTGACAACATACATTTTGTGTTTCTGAAAAAGAAACAACAACTCAGAATTAAAGGAAAAATATGGTCTTTCATCTGCAATAGCTGAGGCGCTGGGGAGGAAGCAAACCGACTGTTGAAAGAAATGAAGTCTCATGTTAGTTTCATATGGCACTATGATCCATGAAATATAATTTCTCAGATGAGGATTAAAAATAAAAATGTTCCATATGTTCATACACCCAAGCTTGAGATAGAGAAGTTCGCAAATCAAACAGAATGGTAGCCGAACACTCTAGTAGAAATAGAACAGCAGGATCCTTCAGTCACCATATCACAGACAACTACAATACAGGTTCCCAAAGAGAAAATATCTAGGAGGGATACTTCACCTTTCGTCACTGAAGTCTCAGCTGAAGATTTCCAGTTACACACCAAAAGGCCAAAAGCCAGTCATACACATGACACGGCTGGTGAAAAGGAAATCCAATCCACTACAACTATGAAAGATGATCGGTCACTTCTTAGCACAAGCAAAAAGAAGATCATGCCTACATTGTTTCCTAAGAAGCTCATGAATACTCCACTAGATGATAAACCAAGTAAAGTAGGACAAAAGTTGAGTGTTTTTGAGAAGCATGACCTGATCAAAAAGAAAAATCAGGCGTTGACCAATAATACTTATGCTCAGTTTTGGAAATAGACATCAATGGCACAACACAGACTATTGTCTACATTCGATAAAGATAAGGGTAGAATGCACATGGCTTTTCTCCAGGCACAGGTGTCGGACCTGAAATCCATCACTAATTACAAAAGAGCAACATTCGAGTTTCATACTAGATATGTGCATCCCACCGATCAGATGGATCTACACAGGAAAACTGGAGAAATGGTTTTCTCAACATTGGAAAATGCTTCTACTGCGGCTGCTAAATTACAGGTATCTCTGAGAAATGTTCAGACACAAATGAAATTAGAAAAGATATCATCATTTGCAAAGGATAACAGAATTAAGACGTTGGAAGAATTGGTCCTCAAGATCGGGTATGACCCCTCAAATGTGAAAGTAGTCAAGGAGATGCTAAAAACGAAAAATGTCGATATAGCATCTCTGAGGAAACAGTTGAAACTTCCACCAACAGAAGATGCATAGGCAAAGGAGAGAGCTGATATAGAAGGGGAAAAGGATGAGATGCTCAAGTTGATCATGGAGTAGAATGCATAGTTGAAAGAGATGGAAGCAAAACTGGAAAGGTTAGTGAAAGAGAAGGAACAATAAAAGCCTATGGAAGTCATTCCATTGAGTGCAGTTCCACTCATAGGAGTAAGCACAACATATGCAGCATAAATTCCCTCAGCAACTCCACTAACAGCTCTGGAGAATACACTAGAACTGGAAAAATCCATGGAAGAGATGAATTTGCAAGAGACAAAGATTAGCAAAATTAAAAAGGAGGTTGAGAATCTTCAGGAACTGAAGTCTCCTTACCAAACCAGCTACTCCAAGGAGAAACAAACATCAGACAAGCTCAAACAGGAATTGCTACAGCTTCAAAAGAAAACAGTGGCAGAAAAAACACTTGTTGAGGTCAAGGAAAGTGTCTGGATGGATATCACCAAGTCTGTAAATGAAATATGGCCTATGGTAAAAATCATGTTCGAGCAAAATGAACTAGTGCAAAGAAGCAAGCAGGATATTGAGAAAATAAGAGGAGAACTAGGAGAAATGCCCACATAAGCCACTGAGATCATTAAATTCCTGAATTCAAAAACCAGAGAATAGTTAGAGGATTTGAAAATTAATTATAGGACAAAAACCATCCTCAAGGTCAAGAGGGTCCTGACCAAAAGAGGACTGATGCTACATCTGGAGGAAAACGTCCAGACTATGGACATAGGAGTGCAAACATTTTTCAGCAAAATTGAAGCTCTACAGAAGAAAGGCCTCCCTGGCTTAATGGTCATAAATGACAAGTTAATGACACTTTCTGATTATAAAAAGAAGCTAGCCACAGTGGCCAAAGATAGCTCGAAATTCTCGGGAATACAGGGCAGGATCACAGGAAAGGCGTTCTTAGAAGCCTTACAGTTAGACATCAGCATACAACACAAGATCCGATACATTTGCATCATCAAGACAACTTTTCCCAACTATACAGAGATGGATGAAGTATACCAAAGACTACTCAAAGTCGTCGTTCCCAGTCACCTTTGATGGGAAGAGCTATGCAATCTGATCGAGTAGGAGATGAGGTGTCCAAGCCTAGTCATCTATCCAATCAGACGAGGTCGTGTAGAGGATTCACCAACGATTTACCTCGGAAATCAGCATGAATATTTCAACACATCATCAAATAGTTCCTAAATTTTTGGATCTTGTTGAGTTAGTTAGCTAAATTTAGAATTTGCCACGTCCTCATCTTTAATGACATGATCATATGTAATTTTTTTGATTATAAATACTTGAAACTTTTAAGTACCGGGGGTTGATCTTAACGCCCGATAAACCAAAAAGACTGTAATTTTTATCAAGAGATCTTCTAGTAATACAAAGGGACGTTTCACAGGACTCTCGTGTGTTATTCACTGGTGATGTTTTCTTTTCTATGTTAAATGTTTTTCTCCCTTAGTTGTCATATTGTTTTCTAATCTAATCTTTTAAAAATAACGCATGTTGCAAGATTTATCTTCGTATACCCTATTTCCGGCTTTGAACGATCTTAATGTTTACCTTTCTGATATTACAGTGAAGAAATTCTTAAATGCTTCTTTACTTTAATTGATATTCTCATCTTTTCTGCTATTTATCACTTTACTACTAAAGAATCCAATTAATTCATTATCTTTCCTTGTGAAAAGAATCTTTTAATTTATGTTTAGACCTCTATATTTATAATACAGACCCCATATCCCAATGGAGGCGTAAAATCCTTTTCATCCAACTTAACGAAAACAACAACAAAACATTCAATCTTATTTTGTTTAACTAGCCTAATATCTCAAAGTTAAAACATAGCTAAATCATACAGAGAGATCCCTCTCTGAAGTTGGTACAGCTAGATTCCAGTTTCAAAGTGGTTGGATAAAGTTACCTCTTGTAAATTTCTTCTACTCTGACAACCTCTGGGAATTTACAGAGAGTTAACATAGTGGTGACTCCAATGGGGATCGAACAAACTTTCAACCCCACGATTTCTTTTTCCCTAGAAGAAAACTTTGTTTATGAACAAATTATAAATCTGAGAAAGAAATAATGTTCAGAGGTTGTTAAATGCTTGTACATAGTAATTTCGGATTCATAAAAATAAAAATATATAAAAAGTAAAAAAAGAATATGGCTCCTAAAAGAGCTTATACTCAATCCCACCCAGACTCGTAACCTGCAATAGAACCTGATAATTCAGAACAGTTACTCAGAAAG
This sequence comes from Picea sitchensis, assembly GCA_010110895.2. Lineage (NCBI taxonomy): Eukaryota > Viridiplantae > Streptophyta > Pinopsida > Pinales > Pinaceae > Picea > Picea sitchensis. Next base: position 42,915 of record SNQJ01S0001673.1, on the reverse strand, counting down.
AAGACCATTGCAGAAGGTTCAGGGAGTCATAGTCCCCTTCACCGGTCCCCTTCTCTTCCAGAGTAACTTGTTTCCCTTCAAGATCTTGAATTTGACATCATTTTTGAACAAAGCCTATTTAGAACAAAATCTGATAGCTTTGTGACTGAAACCATTTTAGATCCAACCATCCTACAACTCCGGACCCCTGAAATACTATCTCACACTGCAAAACCTCAAACCACTCACTCTGTGCCAGCTAGTCCCTCATCCTCCTCATCTTCTGCCACCGCCCCACCTATCATCCAGGTTGTTGTCCCGCCTCCTCCACCTATCATGGTAGCCAGATATGCTTCCTTGGTGTTGGCCACACCTCTACACTCTATGCCCCACGATTATCAAACGAGACTCCCACAGTTCGATGGCATAGGGCCCTTGAACGCACAACAACACATTGATAAAATGAATGATTATTTTGACTTGCAGGAAGTAGATGAAGTTGCCGTTCAAATGAGACTTTTTATGCAGAGTCTGACTGGGGACGTTAAGAAATGGTACAAAGTCTTACGTGATGATTCAGTGGTCGACCTTACAACGTTTCAAAGAAGTTTTTTGGACAGATGGGAGGTAAAGAAAAATCCTCTCCAGATCTTGTCAGAATACAAAAACATCAGAAGGAATCAAGGAGAGATAATACAAGACTACTGCACCCACTTCAACAATCTGTACAATGTGATTCCAGCCGATATTAAACCCCCACAAGGTTTGGCACTGATAAAATTCCCTGACGGTTTCAACGCTGATATGTCGTATCAATTAAGGGAAAGAAAGTCCACCACCCTGGAGGACATGCAGAAAAGTGTAATAAGTGTAGAGGCCAACTTGTTGGACAAAAGGGCATGACAGAGGATGGAAAGGAGAGTCACGATTAAAGAGGAACCTTCCACATATTCTTCTAACGCCAAACTAGATTCCTTACCTAGAGAAATGGAAAGGATGATGGAGAGACTTACTATAGCCGAAATAAATCCTCCTATAGAAATCCAACCTGCTCCACAAAGTCGGAATCCTAACTTCAGAAGAAATCCTCCTCAAATCAGGCAGAGAGATCCTAGGGATCAAAGAGAATAGAGGGGTCCTAAGCAACATATCAGACCACCCCTATAGGAAAATTATGTCTATGAAGGTGAAGAGGTAATTGAAGAATTAGAGGACACACACATAAACCCCATGGGCATTCACGATAACGAATCCATTTTACTTACTTAGGATGAGCAAGAAATTTTCCTTCTTTCTCAAACAAAGTTGAGTGAGGAAGCCAAAGAGACTGAACAAGAGGCATTTGAAAATGCCATTTTGGAGGTACACCGACAGTACAATCTGTGAAGCAAAAAGACAAATGAAAATTCCACAAAAAAGGTAACCGAAATGAAGAAAACAGTTGAAACCAAGAAATCCCCTGAGCCTTCTACCAAGAATATCCCCAAAAAAGTTAATGTTGAAACTCCAGCAAAAATAAACCCTACCATTTTACAAATATCAGCGTAGACTGACGTTTCATCAACCAACCGACCAAATACTTCTACCCATAAAACTATGGTGGACAGATCAGAATTGTTGAGCCAAAGCAAAGCACCTACTCCTTTCAGCCGCGAAGGAGAATTAGCCAAAGTGAAAATCCCCATTCCCCTTTCCGAGTTGATGAGTAAGAAGGCTTACCAATCACAGGTGATCAAAGTGCTGAGCATTGAGCCTGATATAGGCACGAAGGTCTTAGCCGTTGGGTTGATGAATCATTTGGACATGGTAAAACTTATCAATAATCAACCTAAACTCCTATTTGGACCTGAAGTTGATGGTCATACTGACACTGGTGTTGTCACTCCTTTTTACATCAGCCTTAATATACACGATTTGATTATTCAGAATGCTATGTTAGATTTGGGTGCTTCCCATAACCTGATGCCTAAAGCAGTGATGGAAAAACTGGGACTTGAGGTCACCAGACCTTACAAGGATTTACACTCTTTTGACTCTAGCAAAGTCAAATGTATGAGGTTGATCAAGGACTTATGTATCAGCTTAGTTCAGATTCCAGCAAAAAACATGGTTATGGATGTTGTGGTCATGGGCATTCCCCAAAAATATGGCATGTTGTTGTCCAGGTCTTTGGGGGCCAAGTTGAAAGGAAAGTTGTAGTTGGATATGTCATATGCCACCATCCTAGTATTCAGACAACAGAGAAGACTATACAGAGAGACGTGGATGAAATATATGGTCAGTAGCCAAGAAAAGCCACATAACTATCCTTTGTACTCTACACACTCCAATCTAGATTCCTTCATCCTGTATAACGATGATGATATGGAAGAACAAATCTCTCAGTTGGAAGAAGCTACATTTGACCCGAAAGAAGGCCAAGAAATCACTGAGGCAAAAGGGAAGGAAATTGTAATAAGTGAAGAATTTTCAGCAGATTTCTGGAGCATGGATTTCAATGGAACTGTAAGCAAAGAGGGAGTTGGAGCAGGAGTCTGGTTGCATAATCACAAATCCAGGTATTCAGAGAACCATTCTTACAAACTGAATTTTCAATGCACTAGCAACATAGCCGAGTACGAAGCTTTGATGCTTGGTCTGAAACTGCTAAAGAAGGTTGGTGCCAAACAAATCATGGTAAGAGGTGATTCTGAATTAATTATGAAACAACTTAAAGGTGAGTATGTAGAAAAGAATCCCAGGCTTAGAGATTATAGGAATGTTTCTTTGGATGCCCTTCAATGTTTCACAGAAATTGATTTGCAGGTGATGCCTAGTGGACAAAACATTCTAGTAGATGGTTTAGCTACATCAACTACTACATGAAAAATACCTTTTCGTTCCACTCACCTATACATGGTGGAGTTGAAGTGCAGACCAACTATCCCGGACAACGTTAGATACTGGTAGGTATTTGGGAACAATGACCAAATTGAAGATTTTCTACAATGCAAAAATGATTTCGAGTGTACAAACATAGACTTAGAAAACGATGATGAAAATGTAAATAAATCTGTTTTTGGAAATAATAGTGTAAATTAAACAGATTCATAAGAATTAGGTGAAGATGAGATAGATTCTGATGTTTTGCATTTAAAGAGTAATGTTTTACCTAGGGGTTTAGTTTCGTTAGAAGAATTATTTGATTTTAATGATGTAGCTAAAAAACCCATAATTGAAGCCAGTGGTAAAGAGTTTGAAGACTGTAACATGGGACAAAAGAGAAACCCAAGATGGTAAAACTTTCCAAATCTTTACCCCCTGAGAAGAAACTCAAATACATTGAACTTTTCAAGGAACATGTGGATGTGTTTGCTTGGGGTTATTAAGACTTAAAATCTTATGACACAAGCATCATTCAACATAGGATCCCGATAAAAAAAGATCTAAAACCTTTCAGACAGAAACTTAGGAGAATCAATCCCAAGTTACTTCCCCTGATAGAAAAAGAAATCAAAAAGAGGTATGATGCTAAAATCATAGTTCCTTTACGATTTTCCAAATGGGTTTCAAATATGCTCCCAACCCGAAAGAAAACTGGGGAAATCAGGCTTTGCATTGATTTTCGAAACCTGGACAAGGTTTCCCTAAAGGACAACTACCCACTACCAAAAATGGACAACATATTACAAAAGGTAGTTGGATCCAGCCGAATCTCCTTACTGGATGGTTTCTCAGGCTATAAACAAGTTCTTGTTCACCTAGATGATCAAGAGAAAACAACTTTCACAACACCTTGGGGTACCTTCATGTACGTGAAAATGCCTTTTGGTTTGATGAACTCTGGTGCCACTTTCCAAAGAGCGATGAACATCACTTTTGTGGAAGAACTTGGCAGATTTATCATAATTTATTTGGACAACGTAACTGTTTATTCCCAATCCGATGAAGAGCACTTGTGACATCTCAGACGAGTGTTTGAGAAGTGCAGGAAGTTTGGTATTTCTCTAAATTCTAAGAAAATCCTTTTCGGATTAGAGGAAGGTAAACTATTGGGGCAAATAATCTCTAAGAATAGAATAAAGATAGATCTCAGCATAATAGAATCCATTCAGAAACTGGAACACCCAAGGAATATCAAAGAGTTACAATCTTTCATTGCAAAAATAAACTTTCTAAGAAGATTCATACCTAACCTGGCTGAGCTTCTCAGGAACATCACCAACATGTTAAAAAAAGACACAAAAATAAAATGGGACACTGAATCCAAGAAGTCTTTTGAACAAGTTAAACATGGACTCACACAGGCTCTAGACTTGATCAGTCTTGACTTCACCAAGGATTTTTACCTTTTTTCTTTCGCTTCTGGACATACCATTATAGCAGTATTACTACAGAAAAACAACGAAGGGTATGAACATCCCATAGCCTTTTTTAGTAAATATTTAAGAGATGTTGCTTTGAATTATAAAATAATGGAGAAACAAGATTTTGCCCTGGTAAAAGCCATAAAAGATTTTAGATCATATATTCTCCATTCCCACACCATTCCATACATTTTGAACACAGCAGTAAAGGACATTTTAACCCAGGACAATCCAGATGGCAGAAGAGGAAAATCGATCGCTATTATTCTGGAGTATGACATAGAGATTAAGCCTACTAAACTGATTGAAGGTCAAGATCTAGCAAAGTTAATGGTTGAATCCAATTTCCATGCTCTTGATATTAATTTCTTAGCTATAGTAGATGAACAGGGAGAGCAGGCGACTCCAAGTGTGAAAGAGGTATTTCTGAACTCTCCATGGTACGCAGACCTGATATTTGTTTTGCATAACTTACAAGCTCCCCCTGGTCTGACCAAAACTAAATCTAGGTTTTTGAAATTGAAAGCATTAAAAATTTTCATTCTATAAGGCAATCTTTATTGGAAGCATCCTGGAGGTATTTTGTTGAATTGTCTTTTAAAGGATGAAGCTGATAAATTATTGCAGGATTTTCATGCAGGAGACTGTGGTGGTCACCTAAGATGGAAGACCATAGCTAATAAAATTATCAGAGCTAGGTTCTATTGGCCTACACTATTTGTTGATGTGCATCAAAAGGTGACTTCGTGTCATAAATGTCAGGTGTTCGAGGGCAAAAGGAAGCTCCTGCCTTTGCCCCTAAAAACAAGCTCTGTTGAACCTCCTTTCCAGCAATGGGGATTAGACTTTATTGAAGAAATACGTCCTCCCTCTTCGGGACATCACGGGTGGATTCTTACTGCTACGGACTATTTCACAGAATGGATCGAATTTGTACCAAGTAGGAAGGCTACTGATTCTGTCATTATTAAATTTATAGAAAATAATATCTTGTCTCGTTTTGGATGTCCAAGAAAAATTATAACTGACAATGCAGCTGCATTTCGATCCAAGAAGCTCGTAAATTTTTGCAACCAATATCATATCGGTTTGGGACATTCCACAGCTTATTACCCTCAGGGAAATGGGCTGGCAGAGTCATCCAATAAAACCCTGGTGAACATTATTAAGAAGACATTGCAAGAAAACAAAAAGTCATGGCATAAAAAGCTGGTTTTCGCACTATGGGCCGACAGACTGACCACCAAGAGGTCAATTGGCATGTCTCCATATTAGTTGTTCTATGGCACTGAAGCAGTTTTTCCTACCTCCTTAGGGGTCCCTATCATGAAACTGCTACAATAAATGCAAGCTGAGATGAACGACTCCCAAAGAAGGATAAACCAGATGATCCACTTGCAGCAGTCCAAAGAAGAAGTATACAACAAAAATCAGGTTGTCTGGGAAAGCATAAAAAGGATATTTGATAAAAGAACTAAAGAAGATGACTTCAAGCTAGGTGACCTGGTTCTGATATGGGATGCCTGAAATGAAGATACGTGGAAGCATGGAAAATTCGACAGTCTATGGAAGGGACCTTACATAATTCACGCATTCAGAGGAAATAATGCTTCCCTTCTCAACAACAGTGATGGGACCAATCTGCCAGGAGGACCTGCAAATGGCAGAATGTTGAAGAACTATTCACCTCCTCAGTAGGGACCTTCAGTCACACCTTTCCATTGTACAAATCATTTTATTTTGCTTACAATTTTTTCAGCGAATAACTTTGAACAGATGCTTGAAGCCCGTAGAGAAGGCCCTAAGCCACTGAACACTGTCATCAAACTTTCAAAAATAAAACAAATCAGACAACAAAGGCAACTATGGAGAAACATTTTCAGAACATCAGGAAACAGGATTCTTGACACTTCACAAGGAGAGTACCATCCCCAGGTGGAGCCACTGTTATAACCCTATAATTTATAGGATCAACTGGTGACTAAAATGTTATCAATTTAGTGTTTTGTTTGTCAAATGATTTTCCATTCTGTAAATACATTGAGATAAAGAAAAAAGAAAGAAAAAGAATAAAAGAAGGCATAACAAAAATTTAAACAGAGCCCCATGCAATAACAATGACTTGGTCCATACAGTTTAAGCATGGCCAAGTCCTTTTAAATTTATGTCGATAGGAGTAGTGAATAAGCTTGGCTAAACTGTTTAATCTTAGCCAAGCAAATTAGGTTAGCTAGTGAATAAATTTGACCAAACTGCCTAATCTTGGTCAAATAACCCCAGGATAGAGTAATTTCCTAGTCCAATAGTTTAATCTGGGCTAAATGTCATAGATAATTAGGTTAGAGCATAGGGTAGTTTTCTTTATCTCAATAAAACAGGCATGATAATCGATGTTGAAACCTATATTTGATGTTTGAAAGTCGAATGTCTAACCCCATGGTAATAAAAACAGGGAAAGCTTGGACAAACCCACTTAAAGCACTTATCCTAAGTTTTCATAGAAAATATGAGTTTGTGCTCACAGATTAAAGACAACGCACATATGAACGGATGAGGTGCTAGTGTTCAGATCTACGGTTGATAAGTTTTTTTGGATCCCCCCCCGACCGTTCTACCTTTAACGATAAGGGGGGGGGGGAGCACAACGATAAGGAGATGCGGAATCGCTAACATAACAAAGGAGCGCTTGTCGAGATGGTGTGCGTCCCGATGCCTAGATCCCACGGTTGAGATTGAATTCGGACCCCCAGGGGACCATTCTAAAATTTAATGGTGGGAAGTCCCGAGAATGTTAAGTTAAACAATGGCTTAGATCTGGGGGGGGGGGGGGGGTCCAGAATGTTGGTTAAACAATGCGCTTAGATCTTTGGTCTAGCGGCAGGCGCACCGATGGATGGCTGATGGTATTTTTCAAACACCCCAACCGGTCTACTTTTAACATTGGGGCGGGGGGGTCCAGAATGGGATGTTTCTCTGGCAGGTCCCCTTTTCTAATGTGGCAGGAATCCATTGCTCTAGACTCCTGCCATGTACCATTTACCATTTTCTGAAATACCCCCATCTCCTCATGACATCACTTTCCATTTTCTTCCCCTAAGGGTCACTTCTCATTACTCTGTCATTCCATTCCCCTTGTTCACCCGTTACAAGTCCCTTGACCATGGTTAGTTCCCAATCAACGCCCTCCATGTCACCCAGTCATATTCGTCATTCATTGTTACCTGCCATCTCACACTCCAACAGACTCATTGGCCATTTATTACGAGGTAACTTATCCGTTATCCTGTTGATCTATCCCCTGCGCCCAATGAGTATCTGTTTGCTCAAAACTACTCTTTTCCTTCATTCTCCCATTGCTTACTTTGTCCTCGCACCAAATATTTTATCCTTGTCTTATCTCCATTCCATTTAGTCGTCCAAAATCACAGTCGTCCCCAGTAACGTTTTGTTTAAATTGTAGGTATTTTCACAGTGATGGCACCAAAATCCAAGAAAGCAGAAGCCAAGGAAAATCCTTTCCTCCCACCTCCTATTGATCTCGACAGGATCCATTTGGCCGACAAAGATCATTTAATCACCGACACCAGGTGTGAATTTGACTTCGCGGATTTGTAGTCATGGCTCAAAGATATTTTCTTAGATCAGAGTGATGACATTGGGCTCTGGGAATCCAAACTTCCTCTGTATTTTTTCCCCCAGGTTCACCATTTTCCTAAATTTTCTCTCAAATTCCAGGCTCATTACATCCTCGACCAGAGAGCCATAGTATCTTGATCAGGATAATCTATTTTCTTCATCACACCTAAGGCCATTGATCAGATGATGCATATACCCAGAACTGAATCCGTCTCCCCTTTCAATATTGAAGTCATCACAGAGTTGTACTAGAAACTATCATTCCCTCAGAGAGCCCAAATTTTCGAGCTTTTCCTCCCTCAGGCTATTCAACTCCCCAAGATACATCCCCCGTACCCTTCCTCCCTGTTCTCAGAGAAAGGAAACCAAGTCATTCCATCGCTCTATGCTCTGCTTGTTTATTTTTCCAACCAATGGGTGGATGAACCCATATTGGTTTTTTTCTCCATGTTATCCACAGAAGAAAGACCCACCACTCAGTTTGACTACAACACTTTCCTGGTGGATAGTATTCACGATAATTTCTCAAATTTCACCTCATAAGGCATGTTCCAGTATTCCTCAATACTGGCCTACATGTTCACTTTCTTTCAAGCGGGCAGGTTCTCCTTTTCAATACAGAAAATGGACAAGGACGGGAGACCACAGGCGGTAACAACTTGGACTTCAATACTCATACAGAATTCAACGGATTTCAGTTTCAAATAGTTTATCGAGCAGTTCTACCATCCAGTGGTGAGCATGCTCAGTGGCAAACCTGAACCAAGGATAAATGAGGAGATTCAGAGGATCTTACACCTCTTAGACCTTGCAAAAACTGGAGACTGGTATCTTTACCAAAACCACACCGAGATCAAAGTATATGGATGCGATTTAGCTTCATATAAACTTCCCAAGTATCTTCCCATGAGGATATTTTCCCTGGAGTACATAAGGCAAATGATTAACTCCGATGACATACATTTTGTGTCTCTGAAAAAGAAACAACATCTTAGAATTAAATTGAAAATAGGGTCTTTCATCTCTAATAGCCAAGGTACTGGGGAGGAAGAAGACAGACTATTGAAACAAATGAAGTTTCATGTTAGTTTCATATGGCACTATGATCCATGCGGGATAATTTTTGAGATGAGGATCAAAAATAAAAATGTTCCATATGTTCATACACCTAAGCCTAAGATAGAGAAGTTCGAAAATCAAACAGAATTGGAGTTGAACACTTTGGTATAGATAGAACAACATGACCCTTTGGTCACCCTCTCACAGACAACTACACCACAGGTTCCCAAAGAGAAAAGATCTAGGAAGGATACTTCACCTTCTGTCACCGAAGTCTCAGCTGAATATTTCCAGTTACACACCAAAAGGCCAAAAGTCAGTCATACACATGACACGGCTGGTGAAAAGGAAATCCAATCCACTACAACTATGAAAGATGATCGGTCACTTCTTAGCACAAGCAACAAGTAGATCATGTCTATAGATTTTCATAAGAAGCCCACGAATACTCCACTAGATGATCAACCAAGGAAAGTAGGAGAAACGTTGAGTGTTTTTGAGAAGTATGACATGATCAAAAAGAAAAATCAGACGTTGACCAACAATACTTATGATCAGTTTTGGAAACAGACATAAATTGCACAGCACAAATTGTTGTCTTCATTCGATACAGAGAAGGGTAGAATGCACTTGTCTTTTCTGCAGGCACATGTGCTGGACCCGAAAACCATCACTGATTAAAAAAGAGCAACATTTGAGTTTCATACTAGAGATGTGCATCCCGCTGATCGGATGGATTTGCACAGGAAAACTAGAGAAATGGTTTTCTCCACGTTGGAAACTGCTCTACTGCGGATGCTAAATTACAGGTATCTCTGAGCAATGTTCAGACACAGCTGAAATTAGAAAATATATCATCCTTTGCAAAGGATAACATAATTAAGACGTTGGAAGAATTGGTCCTCAAGATCGGGTATGACCCATCGAATGTGAAAGTAGTCGAGAAGATGCTAAAAAAGAAAAATACCGATATAACATCTCTAAGGAAATAGTTGAAACTTCCACCAACGGAAGATGCACAGGCAAAGGAGATAGCTAAGACAGAAGGGGAAAAGGATGAGATTATCAAGTTGATCATGGAGCAGAATGCACAGTTGAAAGAGATGGAAGCATAACTGGAAAGGTTAGTGAAAGAGAAGGAACAGTCAAATCCTATGGAAGTCATTCCATTGAGTGCAGTTACACTCACAAGAGTAAGAACAACATCTGCAGCAGAAATTCCCTCAACAACTCCACTAACAGCTCTGGAGAAGATAGTAGAACTGGAAAAATCCATGGAAGAGATGAATTTGCAAGAGACATAGATTAGCAGACATAAAAAGGAGGTTGAGAACTTTCAGGAACTCAAGTCTTCTTACCAAACCAACTACTCCAAGGAGAAACAAACATCAGACAAGCTCAAACAGGAATTGTTACAGCTTCAAAAGAAAACAGTGGCAGGCAAAACACTTGTTGAGGTCAATGAAAGTGTCTGGATGGATATCACCAAGTCTGCAAATGAAATATGGCCTATGTTACAAATCATGTTCGAGAAAAATGATCTAGTGCAAAGAAGCAAGCAAGCTATTTAGAAAATAAGAGGAGAACTGGGAGAGATGCCCACATAATCCACTGAGATCATTGAATTCATGAATTCAAAAACCAGAGAAGAGTTAGAGGATTTGAAAATTGAAGATAGGATAGAAACCATCATCGAGGTCAAGAGGGTCCTGACCAAAATAGGACTGATGCTACAGCTTGAGGAAAAAATCCAGACTATGGACATAGGAGTGCAAAAAAATTTCAGCAAAATTGAAGCTCTGTAGAAGAAAGGCCTCCCTGGCTTAATGGTCATAAATGACAAGTTAATGACACTTTATGATTATAAAAAGAAGCTAGACACAGTGGCCAAATATAGCTCGAAATTCTCGGGAATACATGGCAGTATCACAGGCAAGGCATTCTTATAAGCCTTACAGTCAGACATCATCATACAACACGAGATCCGGTACATTTTCATCATCAAGCCAACTTTTGCCAAGTATACAGAGATGGATGAAGTATACCGAAGACTACTCAAAGTCATCGTTCCTAGTCACCTTCGATGGGAATAGCTATGCAATCTGATCAAGTAGGAGATGAGGTTTCCAAGCCTAGTCATCTATCCAATCATACGAGGTTGTGCAGAGGATTCACCAATGGTTTACCCCAAAAATTAGCGTGAATATTTCAACACGTCATCAAATAGTTCCTAATTTTTTGTATCTTGTTGTGTTAGTTAGCTAAATTTAAAATTTTCCATGTCCTGATCTTTAATTACATTATCGTATGTAATTTTTTTGATTATAAATACTTCAAATTTTTAAGTACCGGGGGTTGATCTTTACGCCCTGCAAACTAGAAAGACTGTAATTTTTATCAAGAGATCTTCCAGTAATACAAAGGGACGTTTCAGAGGATTCTCGTGTGTTATTCATTGGTGATGTTTTCTTTTCTATGTTAAATGTTTTTCTCCCTCAGTTGTCATATTGTTTTCTAATCTAATCTTTTAAAAGTAGCACATGTTGCAAGATTTATCTTCGTATACCTTGTTTCCGGCTTTGAAAGATCTTAATGTTTATCTTTCTGATATTATAGTGAAGAAATTCTTAAATGCTTCTTTACTTTAATTGATATTCTCATCTTTTCTTCTATTCATCACTTTACTGCTAAAGAATCCAATGAATGCATTATCTTTCCCTGTGAAAAGAATCTTTTAATTTATTTTTAGACCTCTATCGCTATAATACAGACCCCATAGACCAATGGAGGCGTAAAACCCTTTTCAACCAACTTAACAAAAACAACAACAAAACATTCAATCTTATTTTGTTTAACTAGCCTAACATCTCAAAGTTAAAACATATCTAAATCATATATAGAGATCCCTCTCTGAAGTTGGTAGGGCTAGATTCCAGTTTTTAAGTGGTTGAATAAAGTTACCTCTTGTAAATTTCTTCTACTCTGACAACCTCTAGGAATTTACAGAGCGTTAACATGTTCTATAAACTACTGAACACACACTTAACAAACCACTCTTTATTGGTTTATCTTCCATTACATGATGCATATTGTAGGTTTGACTATACATGTTTTATTCTTGCTATAACCTGTCGATTGTAGGTTTGACATTACATGTTCTATGCAAGTGGATTGTGTGAGCACGATGGCAAAGAAAATAACAATGGAACACTCTTATATTGCCTATGCTCCTATTCACTATGTTCTTCGTCTCTGAGGAATCAATTTCCTCAACCAAAAATCTCCCAAGAGTTGGACACTGTTTGTTTAAACACCACTAGTTGCCAAGAGTAAGCTATAACAGGGTTTTCAAAACTGAATTTCAGAACATCTTTGGAGCTAAGGGATACTCCAAGGAGTGGAAAAAAGAAGAGCTAATCAACCCTCTCATAGTTATCACTCGATTGATTACATATGAAGGTAGATATTCCGCCTTTAAAGCCTATCAATTTCAATTATTATCTCACTTTCCTTTCAGTAAGCCATTGTAACTTTCCCTTTTACTTCCTGAAGAGTCTAGATAATATGTCTTCCCAAATGAGGAAACATGTAACCAATCCCCACAACAACCTATTTCACCATGACCTTATCAAACTACTTTTCTTGGCAGAGTTGGAAAAACGGGAGAAAACGTGGGATGAGTTCATTTACCAATTTCTTCAAACCCTCATCTTACAATCAAGGCTAGGAAGAAGACTCTTGATCTAGGGACTGTTACTCCACCCAAACCCTCATGCTCAAGCTATTCCTTTATCGGACCAAAAGTCCAAGAAACTTGTTGATACCCTTGCAGCCTCATCAGGCAAAAAGACCAAGAAGCCTATTGCTAATTCATGGCACGAGGACGTTCCATATCTTCGGTCTAGGGGGAGTTTTCCTAATCTAAAAATGCTAAGCATTGCCCATTTTTATAGCAAACCAATGAGAAGAGGAAGTAGGATTTCTATCAAAATGTCGTCATACTATCTTTTTACAAAGTCTTGGGATATTATATCAGAAGTTGTTTGTATTGGTATGCTAAATTATATACTGCTGACATCATTGTGCATTTTATAACCTCCTGTGCATTTTTATGTTTATTCTATAGAAGATTTCTTATACTTAACTACTCTTTGTGACAAATACAAAATGATTACAACTGCTGAATAGTTATTGTTATCTGTATTCCAAGCTTATGAAAAGAGGATCAATGGTTTGAATTGTTACATATTAATGACAGACAAGAACAATTCTCCTGTTCACCATGCCTACCAGTACAAACCAAGCCTTTTGTTAGTATTTGTCAGTTCTGTCAGTCACCAGTGATCAAACTTACTCTTTCGTGTGATTGATAGGATTATTAGGTCAAATTGTTATGTTCTCAAAATAAAATTCTCAAATACAATTTGACATATCTTGGTTGTAAAATTTTAATTGGTGTGTCTAGGTGTCAAAACTACTCCCTTCACTCATCCAAGGTCATAAATCTCCATCATGGTCATATCATCATTCCTTGTCAAAAATTTCCAGATATTTGTCTTTGTCAAAGTTTTACTTCGAAATTGGTTTCTGAATTAAGGAAGATGCATTTGACAAAAGTGAAAGAGGTTTTTGTCAATCATATACCAATAAACAAAAAACTCCTTCAGTTTATGCACAGGTTTTATCATTTGAGAGAAATTCCCCAAATACAGTCCCTATAGGAGGGTTTTCTGCACATTTGGACAAATTGACTTTAAGTCAGTTTTTCAAAGGGTTGGAGAAGGCATTTGCAGTGCTTGATGGTTCCCTTGTGTAGTATACATTATAAAATTTCCAACCATACCACTCTCAGCCCAAAAATTTGTTAGAAAAATAGGACTGTGGAGCAATAAAATAAAACAAATGCGGAAACAAAACACATAAGATACACAATACAATAGAGACACAGATTTACGTGGTTCACCCAGTGTGGGCTATGTCCACCAGAGAAATTGCCAGGTCCTTCCTTTATTATTATCCATCATATGAAGGGATACAATCTACAACAATCCTATTGTAACTTCGTCTTCTTTCTCTCACAGTCTCCTATCTTAGAATACAATATTCTCCATCAACCATAGCCGCAATACATTTCCCTCATAAAATAGGGTTGTCTTCTAGGGCAAAAAACCCTAACATAATCTCTATCGTTAGATCTGCGACCTTATAATGAACAGTCCAGATTTACAATGAAATTACAATATACATTTACAAGGCATTTTTTCCTTCAGGGGCTTCACCCCCAAACCCATGCTAGGGGCCTACTTGGCCCCATACCCCCCAGCTGGGGGGATAGCCCCCCTGGACCCCGCAGAGGGGATACCCCCCTCTGCACTCCCCCACGTGGAAGAGTGTACATACTTCTGCGGTGTAAATACTTCATGGGGTATAAACATGATTGAAAGTAAAAGACCTATGAATCACGAAGATAATCAGGCTCCACAACCAACAAAATCCTCTGGGAAGGCCTCCAAAATCCCTCTCAAAGACCACGCTACGCTTCTGCTAAGAGCACGCTGCACTTCTCCAAGTTTTGAGTAACCAACTTCAAGATGGGATTCCGAGCCAATGCAAAAGTAGTTTTGAAACCTGTAGGAGGTTTGTGTTCATAACATACTAAAACAAAATAACATCTCTCATTTTTGGAATATACTTTATTGTTTGTGATATATTCTATCATCTTAGAGGCCTATACTTTCAGAAAATAAAACACTATGTTTTTCCTGTTTTAGTGATATTTTCGTTTTGTGTTTTCCTAACAACTGGAAGTAAAGTTTTGGAAACCACGAGAGGTTTTTACCAATGACATGTTTAAAAACAATAACTCCTCTCAGTTTCTAAATATACATTATGGTTTTGTATATATTCAATTCTCCTAGAGGCCTAGTTTTTCAAGAAATAAAATACTTTGTTTTTCCTATTTTATACATGTTTTCTTTTTGTAATTTCCTAACAAATGAAAGTGAATTTTTGAAAACCAAGAGAGGTTGTTACACAGGTTTTACTATATTGTAGTTACAGGTGTCACTTTGATACCTATTTTTCACAAGTTCGCCATGCCAAAAATTGTTGCGCTTATGGGAAATCACTTTTGGAACTAATTTTGCAGAGGTAAAATTGTTTTTTTGCATGGTTTAAAGGATCAAGGTTATAATATACATTTCAATGCTTCCTCACATGTCATCATAAACCTCCAAAAACTCCAAACCCTCCAGTTCAAACTTAGAGAGCATGAAACACTGAGTTGTCATTTACGCCATGATAATGTTGTCCTACAACCCAAGATCAATTCTCTATAGTGTTAGGTTGATGATATTAACTTCCACCAATAATATTCTTTGGATGCAATTGAAACACCACGAAAATTCTAAGTCAAAATCCCCCAGGCAAGAGGGAGAAGCTTCTAAAGCTAATCCACCCCCTCCTTCGCAAGTTTAGTCATAAAGGGCAATTTATTTTTGTTTGCAGTGGGACCTGCAAAATCTTAGGTGCGGGGCTAATGTTGGGCCCGAGATATGATCAATTCTATGACAATTATTATACACTTTTGTCGAATGTATATATGTGTCTTTCATCTTTTGAAGGATCTTTTTCAAGAATTTCATGATAAAATGATATGATCGACACTCAGTACGTATAATCCATGTTTAATGATTGTATTGGATATAATTAATCATGTTTTATGATTTCCAAGAGCCAATTCATGTTTTTTGATGTTACAGAGAGAAAATGCACTACGTTTCTTCTTCCAGCACTTGTTCCAGTACTTCATCCAGCACTATTACAGGCAACAAAATTAAACATTAATTTTTGGGAGGATGAAGTGGAATCTGAAAAATCTGGCACATGGGTTTTGTGCGCAGTATGCCCAATTAGTCACCTCTTGGGTCGATTCCTGAAATTATGAATGGATTAAGAGTATTTCATGGTTCTCAATTCAGCATCCGACACTCGTTCCGACACTCGATCTGGCACTCCGTCCATCACCTTTTCCTGCACAAAGACATAGGGTGACTTGGCGATTATGGCATTGGTAGCCATTGATCGGAAAATCCAAAACGTGGGTTTTTCTTGTGTTTATCCCCTCCAGCTACTGAACTCTTTACAACTCAATTTTGGGTTGTTATGGTGGGTGATTATTGGGTAGCTCTGTTTTGGCAGTTAGGGAACCATAAATGAAATTTTCCAATTTTAGAAGTGGCTCGAACCTCCTGTGGTCGACCACTTAGCCTATAAAAATTATAAATACCACTGAGGTGGTCAAACATAAGCTAAGCATCATATACATCAGTGTGATAGCTAGAAATATGTTTTTACACTGTTTTGATATTTTACATTGCCAGAATTATGCAAGAACTATGTTTCTGCATTTTAATGGTGGATTCCTTTTGCTGAGCTCATGGTGTTATTTTAAGGAGTGACCATGACTTACGGGGGGGGGCACCAGCACTCTGGTAACACTTCTTTAGTTTATTTATGCATTTATGTAGTATAGTTGTCTCTCTTTATTTCCTGTACATGCATTTTTCTTTTGTTATTTAACTTCTTGTTGTAGTTTAAGTTAATTTAACTCTCTTTTGTAGGTTAGTATGAAGGCTTGTGCTAACATGAATTGATCTTGTAGTTAGGAACAGATCTGTAGATCCCTAGACTAACCCCACGTGTAGTTAGATATTAGATTATGTTTTCATTTATAATTGTAGAATCAAGTTTAAAACAGAGTTTTAGTTAGAATAGAACAAAGTTTTTAATTGGGTTTTCTTTGACAAGGGTCTGATGGATGGATATAATTGATTTCAGTTTTTAATCATAGCTTGCTTATTTCATTTTTATGTAGAATTGGCTTAGTTAGTTGTTGGTTAATGTAATTATTAGTTTACTTTTAATTTTTTTTTTAAGCATTTCTTTCTTGCTGTTTGATTTGTTAGAATAGATGTAGTATGGTGTCATTTACGTAATTTCCTTTCCTAGGATCAAATTGCAATTATATTTCTTAGTTAATGGTTGAATCTAGTTTTGCTTATAATGATGATCTCATTATGTTGTTGATGGTTCATATATGAATATGCAGGGTATCTAACATTGTTTTTGTCATGGATAAACTCTCATTGGATTGTTTAATCCATACTTTTCATTTTTCCATTGAAATTAGTGTTGATCTTATACCACTTGAATTGTCCTTTGTTGTCAAGTGCCATCGAGATATCATCTGACACTGAATACATTCACACAACCACCATCATTATATTTGAATTGTCATAGGTTAAAGATAGTTTCTTGCTTCCATAGCTTAGAAAATAGTTTTATTGTTGTTGTAGGATAGATAGACTTTGCTTTGATAGATTAGATAGTAGTTTGCTTATCATAGACTAAGAATTATTTGTTAATCTTTCTTTCTTTCAATAGAATAGATTTCCTTTCATGCATTGCATTGAGCATTTAGATTTCCTTTCACACATTAGAAAGAGTTTTGCATTAGGAATTTAGTCCACTTACCTCTTAGGCTAGATAGTTGTCCAGTGAGAAGTCTTTTCTTACTTGTCCATTTTCTTTAGTAGGATAGATAGTTGTCTTTGCTTAACTATCTTTTGCTTTAATAGATTAGTTAGGTGTCTTTGCTTACTTGTCTATTTTCTTTAATAGGTTATATAGGTGCTTTTACTTACTTTCTTATTTAATTTCTTTCATATTGTAGTTTCTCATTGAATGTAGGTTGGCAAGTTAAAATAGTTTTCTTTCGTTATTTTCTTATTGATATGCTTATATAGTTTATTATCTCTTATTGTTGAACTAGTTTGATTTACATAGGGTTTTTACTTGCTTTCTTAGGAACTATCCATCGATCATTGGCCGAAATATACTTAGGTTACCTAGTTTCCAATTGCTTAGTAGGGTTTGCTTATTCGATATTTTTGCTTAAATAGATCAACCTTAGATAGCTACCTTCATTAGTTAGACCATACTCCTACTAGCCTTCTACCTTTGGCATATATTTTGCTACAACTCTAAGTTTACTTACCCTGGGTTGAAAATTTAAATTGAGGGTATTTTAGTGTCTTTTTTAGTACATATAAATCACCTAACACCCCTCTGAACATCACTATGGTGAAAATAAATAATGGGTCTCGAATACGAGGTCGTGTTGGGTACCCAAATACAAAAGATACACTGAAATAAATGAGGAAAGAGGGAAAATCTCATGGGAAAACG
>SNQJ01S0001673.1:0-24574 GCA_010110895.2 Picea sitchensis | reverse complement strand
AAATTACAATGCATAAAAAAATAAAATGAGAAGGAACAAAAAACAATTGCTAAAGATGCATCATTTATATGTCCACACATATCCAATTTCTTTTCTTGTGATGAAAAACATCCAAATAAAGTTTGGATGAAACTTTGAAAACCGTGCGGTCGTTTTTGGAAAAATGCTGAAATTTTATTGATTTTAAAAAGATCATAACTTCACTTTTCGGACTCCATTTCAGACGATTGTTTTTTTGAAATTGGATATTTTCCTGAGAGGAATTCAAATATCCAATTGGTTTCTGGAAATTGTGCGCAAAAAATATCAGAATGATGTTTGATGTGCGTGGTTCCCATTCTGTCTCTTGAGATGCATGCATTACACATGAAAAAGTGTCTGCATGTGACTCCTGATATGCATGCCATTTATATTCCACATGAATTTCAGAAAAAAAATCTGAAATGGAGTAGACATCATCTTCAATTATTGGAATACAAATTTGTGCATATACTTGTGTAGAAGGCTCTTCAAAATGAGATGATTTATCTTCCAGTGGTTTTTCTACATTCTCTATATTGTCAACATTTTGTGTGCATTCTTCCTTATTCCCAAATAAAACCTCCAATATGCTCCATAAATCATTTGGAGTGAATTCTTGTGAGTCATCATATACTTGATGGAGAATTTCGAGAGAAATAAAATAGAGGATACATCCTATGGCCATATCTTGTTTATTGATAAAAAAAAAATTATCATCGGAAGAATCAGACTCTACTTCCATTTCCATAGTTATTTGGTACAAGCCTCTGCATCTGTGAACAATAAAAATTATTGGCTTCCATTCCAAATAGTTATGAGGCGTGAGAAGTATTTTTGACGAATAATCCATCTTTTTCTTGTTCTTCAATCTTCAATACCTGGAAAAATAATTTGGTTTAGCTTTTTCTTAGCAGTCCGTCGACTCTGACACCATGTAAATGTGTTGACCCTACACAGATTAGATCTATCTAGAAAATACCACACACATTTGCAGAGAGAAATTGAGAAAGAAGAAGTAAGAGAGAAAGAATGGAAGAATTCTCATTAACCGTATTCCATACTCAAAGAGTGAATAATTTATAATAGATATAGTATACATGAGTAAATAATGAGCGATAGTGGTGGTCTAGACTGATCTGGACACACACCAACAGTTACAGGAGTAAACTGCCACCTAATCTAGTCAACTAGTCAACTAGTCTTTAGTCAACTAAATGAAGAGTGAGTAGTGAGGATTTAACTCAGGGAATCAAGACTAATGTACCAGTTTGGTGATGATACTAAGGTAAGTTTTAATTAGCATGGTGATTATCCCAATGTTTCATGGTGAAAAAACCAATGCAACATCTAAACTCAACTCAACTAGTCAAACTAAAGTGTCAGCTGGAAGAGAATATTCTTCAGGTGGAATATTCTCTCCTAAAATATAGGAGATTGGATAATGACTAATTATGACTAATAAACAAGGAATAACCTGAGGAAAAATAAATCTTAGGTGTGTGAAGTAACTCCAACAATCCAATCCTCCACTATGATTTTTTTTCAAAAGGTTATCCCTCATTAAGAATTTTGGTATGCACAACTGATTCCCCTTGAACAACAATCTGTCTTGAATCATGTATTTTTTCCTCTTGATTATGTCTCTCATCATAGGATTTGCACATGCTTCATATGCTTCCTTGAAATCTATATCATCACAATACATGTCCTTAAGGTGTTCAAACCCCAAGGTATTCACCTGGAATTCCTCCAAAATCAAACATTTCTTGCTCAATGCATCAACAAGTTTGTTAGCATTTCCAGCAATGTGTTTTATGACAAAAGTAAAATTATGCATAAAGTCAACCCATTTTGCATGCCTCTGATTCAATGTTTCCTTCCTGGTTATGAATTTTAAATCCTCGTTATCTCTATACAAGAAAAAAATTTGTGGGACAAGGTAATGTCTCCACTTATTCAAGGCTTGAATTATGGCATAAAACTCCTTATCATACGTCGAGTATTTTCTCTTGGACTCATTCAAATTCTCACTAAAATAAGTAACAGTTTTGTTATCCTAGCTCAAAACTAATCCAATTTCAACTCCACTTGCATCACATCTCACCTGAAATGTCTTCTCAAAATTCGGTAAGACCAGAATTGGTGGTTCTGTTATTTTTTCCTTCAGTATATTGAAGCTCCTCTTGGCTTCTTCTGTCCATTTAAAATACTTTTGCTTATTCTTTACAGTATCCATCATTGGCACACAAATTCCACTGTAGTGTCTAATGAACTTCCTATAGAATCTTTCTAATCCATGGAATCTCCTTACCTCGAACATGCTCCTTGGTGACGACCATTCTTTGATTTCTTTCACCTTCTCTAGATCCATCTTCAGTTCATTTGAAGAGATCACAAAACCTAAGTAAATGATTTATGTCTTCGTAAAATAGGACTTATTTAGATTTATCAACATCTTCTCTTGCTGTAGTCTCCTCATCACTAATGTTAGGTTCCTCATATGCTCTTCCTTAGTCCTACTAAATATCATTATATCATCCAGATATACAACCACAAACTTTCCAATGAAATCTTTTAGTATTTCATTCATCATCCTCATAAAAGTACTTGGGTAATTTGTTAATCCAAATGGCATAATAAGCCACTCATACAAACCTTCATTCTTCTTAAAGGATGTCTTCCACTCACCACCTTCTCTCATTCTAATATGGTGATATCCATTTTTCAAATCTATTTTAGAAAATAAATTTTCTCCACTTAGACATTCCATTAAATCATCCATTCTTGGTAAAGGAAATCTATACCTAATGGTGATCTTGTTAATGGCTCTTGAGTTTGTACACATTATCCATCCTCCATCCTTATTTGGACTCAACGCAGTTTGTATTGTGCATGGACTCAAGATTTATTTGACCACACCCTTATCTAACAATTCCTGGAGTTGGTTCTTCACTTCCTCGTTTTCTTGAGGTGTCAATCTGTATGCTACTTTGTTTTGTAGACCTGATCTTGGTATCAATTAAATATGATGGTTGATACTTTTGATGGGTGGCAACGAGTTTGGCAGCTCATCCACCACTATGTCATCAAAGTTATCCAATAATTCCTCAACTTCTCCAGGAAAATCATCCATTGAAGTAATTGTAAGGATAACTTTGGGTTTCCTCACTACAACAAACTACATCTCTTGTTCTTCCTTGACTTCCTTCAGGAGTTCCTTCCCTCTCATGAGAAGTATTCTTGTGTTGGCCTCCTCTTTCACTTTATTCTCCTCTGTTGGTAGCAACATGTGTGTCCTACCATTCTTCTCTAATGTTATGTATTTTTTCTCCCATCATGAATGACATTCCTGTCAAATTTCCATGGTCTTACCAACAACATATGGCATACATCCATGGGAATTACATCACATAGGATTTTATATCTATTTCCTCCTATCTTAAATTCAACCAAGCATTGTTTAGTAACCATTACCTGGTGTCCTTTATACAACCACAAGACTTTGTATGGCTTCGGGTGTGCAATTGTTTCCAACTCCAATTTATCCACCATCTCCATGGATACTAAGTTGTCAGTGCTCCCATTGTCAATTATCACCTTGCATACTTTGTCTTTAGTATTGCAATCTATTCTGAAGAGATTGTTCCTCTACATTGGCCTTTCAACTTCTACCTCTAGTTTTAAGAGAACTTTCCTCAACATCATAGATCTTCCATCCTCTGCTCCTTCTGCTTCAACATCTCTTCTTTGTTCTTCTGAAATGTGAGCTTCACGTCCTCCTTCTCTCTTTTTCTCGAGACATTCCCAAGACATGTGTCATGTCTTTCCACAAGAATAACATCTTACATCTCCTCCTCCTCTTCTTCCTCTTCCCGTAGAATAATTTCTTCCACCACCCTGTCTTCCTTGGGAATTCTCTCCTCTTTCCAAGTGACTGTGTGGTTTTTCAATCTCATCCTTAGACTTATGTCCCTTGTCATGGAAAACTCCCTTACCTATGTTTTGGACTGGGACCTTACCTCTCCCTAAACGACTTTGCTTTCTGGCCAACTTTTCTTCTTCCTTCAATGCAAACTGATAAGCATCCTCCATTGTTATTATTGACATCATGTTGAGCTCATCTTGGATTTCATATCTCAGGCCATTTATATATCTGGCTAATTTTTATTCATCTCTCTCTCTTTGTCTAGTTCTGATGTTCAGCCTATAGAAATCCTTTGTGTACTCTTTAACAATCATCCCTTTTTGTCTCAGGTTCTGCATTTTCCTGAACAGATTGATCTGATAATCCTTGGGCATGAACTTAGCCTTAAAATTGGCTACCATTCTGTCCCAACTCTTTATCTTCTATTTAACTTTTCTTCTCCTCTCAACCTACAATTCATCCCACCACAGCGCTGCATGTCCTTTTAGTCTGGTGACAACATGTCTCACCCTTCTTTCCTCATCGATGTCTTCATAGTCAAAATATTTGTCCATGGATCTTATCCAATCCAATAGCTCTTCAGCATCTAAATTGCCTTCATTCATTGGGACCTCCATATTGGATCTGCCTTCTAATCTGGAAATCGCTCTCAGCAAGCATTCTTCGGCAAAATCCTCTCCTGCATCTTCTCCAACATCATTCTCTCCCACTACTTCTTCGCTCTCTGCATCACTGACATCTCCAACATCAAGTGCACGTCTCTGCACTACTTCCATCGCCTCTAATCTTGCACAAAGTTCTCACATCTCCCTTTCTACAGCTTGATTGGACAAGGTGGTTCCACTCGTCTCCTGGGTGGAATTGTGTTGACTGTCTCTCACACACAAAGTACAACTTCGACTCCTTTCTCTCCTTCGCTTGAAATCTACACACACAAATCGACTCTGATACCACTTGATGCAGACCCCCCTTCTCTCCTAAGGGTTGCGCGACCTCTTGGTCTAGGATCAATCAAGAAACTAAGTTGGATCGACTCTTTGTGTCTCTTCTAGACTCCAAACCCACTTACACAGGTCATTTATCCAAATACACAAGTCATGGGAGACCCGCGGATCTCTCCTGAGCATTGTTTCGAACCTCAACACCAAACGATCACTAGCTCTTCTCTGGATAAGCCCTTTTCTTTATGTGACCATGGTTGTGACCACTCGCCTAATCGAAAGGTGCATCACGATTTCACGTTTTGGGTCTATGCACATGAGTCACTCTGACTCTCTCGACCTTTGAAATCCCAATAGGATCCAAGTGTGTGCTAGCCCCCCTATCCTCCCTCACCGATGTGACCCTTCTCTATGACCATGGGTTAATATTCCGAGCACGTGATGATTTCACATATCAGGACTTCATGTTTCAAAATTTTGGAGGACCTCTCACCTCCCTTCTCCTGATATCTCCCTCCCCTGGGAATCCAACAGTCCATATCTCTCCTAGATCCGATGACTCAGTTCAAATTGCAGTTTCATGATTCACGAGTTCTTGCGATTCTTCCTTTGATTCCTCTGATTCGTGAGTCAATGAAACAATGATCTCTCGCCACGTGTCCCCTCTGATGGACGGTTCCGATGATTTCATAATTTCGTGACCTTGTTCCCCCTATGTGCTTTCAAAATTATCGTTCCTTCACTTTTCCTTGATCAGATGGCTATGATTCTCCCTCTATTGCGTTTACGCTTTATTTAGACTTAGAAGATTTTTAAAGGATTCAAAGGATTCAACCTTTGTCCTTTGTGCGAGTCTGCTTATTGGATCTCGTTAACACTTATGAAGAGTGTTGTCCCTCCTGATCTTGGTCTTGTGAAGAGTTTGGTTTCCCATGCACTCCTTGCGTTCAGGGATTTTGATAACTCAGATACGAAGGGTTTCTCAAAGAGAAATGCCTCTCTCCCTTTTGGATTTATCCTTTCCTGGGTCTTTGGCTTCTGCAAAGTCCCTTCGACACTTAATCAAATCTCGTATCTTTGCACTCCTTGCACTAGATATTTACACAAGGTTCAAATTATTGTGGACGATTGTGCATGCCTTGCACTAGTCTCTTTTCACTCCTTGCAAAGGGAAAGTTTCATTCTATCTCTTCTCAGCTTCAGAATCGAGACATATCTCGTTAACGCACTCCTTGCATTCTGTGTGAACACTTGCACTACTTTTACATTAGAGAAACAGTTGGAAATTATCCTAACATTCACAGTTCCATCTACTCATAACGAAATTCATTCATTCATGAAAGAAAAATAATAGGGAATTTCAAACATTTTCCACCCCATGAATTGGATCAATTTTCCTCTGTTATATTCCAAAATGAAAATGGTTACAACTATAAATGAACAGGAAAAACAACTGAAGTCTTCTCCTAACTTCTATCTTATTTTCTTCTCCTAACATCTCTATTCAACTCAAAGGGCTCTTAGGGTTTCCCTCGCATTATAGAGCCATAGTGGAAACTCCCACTTCGTTCGCCATCACTCAAGCGTGCCTCCAAAGTATTTTTCTGGCGTTGAGTTAAGACGGTCTTCAAAATATATGTCGTATCCTCTAGCGTTGAGGTTTCGTACAAATTCCCAGACGCTGATAGGTCTTGCTCTGTGTTCTTGAAAACAATGCTTTTGCATCAGGGTGACCCACTGCTGAGCATGATGAGAAGCGTGGTATAAATTTGAGAGGTTCTTGGAAGGTCTGCATGCAGTTGATGGAACTCAATTAAAATATAAGTATACATTCCATGTTCATTTAGATGCTATGTATTTATATATGTTGTTACATCTATGCTTTTTTATGAATTACTGCATGCATGCTTTTACTATTATTTCTACATCAATCTGTGTATTAGCATAATATGTTGTATGTCTATGGTTTTATTTATAGGCAGATGATAATTGTTATTTATATGAGATAGCATGTCCTGACCTGAGTGGCTGAGTGTCTTAAAACAAATTGGTATTAGAGTTAAGAGAGATGAACTGTAGTGACATTGCCTGACATGTTGGTGACTGGGGATGTTACAAATTGGTATCAGAGCTAAGAGATATGTCATATAGTGAAGTTTCCCAGCTTGTTGGTGGCTGGGGACATTACAAATTGGTACTAGATCCAAGCTTCAAGCACTGAGCCTGGATGGGCCGGATAAGTGGTCATTAGAACCAAGGTTTCAGAGAGAAATTGTGACAATAGGTTACCTTGGTCATGTTACGAAGCTCAGTGGGATGAGAGGTATATAAAACCACACCGTCGGATCAGGAAAAAAGAGCATGAGAGTTAACTGCCAAGTCCTTTAGAATTCATGGCTTCGATGAAGTTATGGATTGTAGAGTGGAAGAGGCCGAAGGCCTGAAGTCCGAAGTCCCTGAAGAGAATCTACAATGTAGATACAGGGAGAAGAGCTCGACAGTTGTATCAATCTAAGTTAAAAGGGGAAAACATAGTGGTGAAAGGAAATAGCCCCCAAAGCTCCAAAGTTTGGATTTAATCTGGATTGTCCGTCTAGTGGGACATGTGTCAGTGGATTGGTTGTTCAGTATTTTGACGTCTAGGAGAATGAGTGTGTGTTGAGGAGAGAACTCCCGAAGCCTGAAATTCTGAATCCCCGAAGAGCCGAAGTAGTGAGTCGTGGAGACATCACCTGGAGGTGACGTGGACCTCTCCTATACCTATCACATGCCCCCACCTAGAATGTTGATAGTTGTCCTATGTGGGCCCTGAGGTTGCATAAAATAGTTAAAGGTCGGCAGGCCGACACTGGAATTGATCACTATACATCAAGATCGATGGCCTAGAGGCATTGAGGGGACGCAAAATGCAGGTGAGTTAATTTTCCAGGGTGGTTCCACAATCAAAAAAATGATTTTACCAGGGGGTTACATGTCAATGTTAGAAGAATTGCAGGGAAAAAGGAAGGTTACTCCAAACCGTGGATGCATGCCCTTACAATTTGAAAGGAATTAAGTGATGTGACTATTCGTTATATTAGTTCAAGCATGAAAACCATGGGTCCCAGTGGACACATGGTGTTAGTTGTGAAGTCAAAAGACTTGACACTCTAGAAGAATGGTTCATAAGGAAACAAAATAAAGAAATTTCAAAAGTTTCATAATGGCGAGGTGATGACATGTAATGACATCACCAAAGGTGACATGGAAGTGTTCAGATATTAACGGTTCGGGGTGTTGTGACTGTGTGTATTTGAAATACTTCAAAATCCTGAAGCTCTGAATCTCCGAAGTCTTGGAGATCATATGCCTGAGGTTCCATAGTGAGTCTTAGTCGTTGGATGTTGGGTAGTTGTGGATTGTTGATCAACCCTACTTCATGAGTTCATCAATCCAGAAACCCGAGAGATTTTTTGTGATGTGCTTTGAAAACTTTCGAATCCGGAGGCCTGAAGTCCTGAATAAGCACCTATCGACCTAGTGCTTAGCCACATCCCGTGGTCGCATGGGTTAGGTGCTAATAGAAGGGGGATAGTGCCCAGAGATTATTGCAGGACATAATAAAAATCAGAAACAAAATATCCACGGGGATTCTTGATTGATCGTGAACTGCATAATGAAATATTAAAGTTTTCTTTGAATCAAATTGGATTATGAATATTGTGGAATTTTTTAAGGATTGATGGCCTAACAAATTTCGGCTGACTGCAGATTATGTTTGTAGAGTTAATGATTGTGAGAACCAAACTGAATTGTTCCACAGTGCACCGAAATGTAGGAGGCACATAATGCTTTCAGTTCAGATAATGAAGTTAAAGGAATGGATGTCCATTTGGGAGTTGAAGGATTGAACTCCAAGGGGCATGGATAAGAGATAGATAAGGATGGAAACATGATGAAAATCATTGAAATATTGTAGAAATATGTCCAGAATCACCGAGCAAATAAAATAAATATCATCAAATATAAGGAACAATAGGGAGAGTTCAACATAAAGTTGATACAGAGCCTGGAAATGATAGAAATGAAATTGGATAAGGAGAATGACTCCAGTAAATCAGGAAGTCACAAGTCTCCTAATGAAAAGAGGAAATCAAGGAGTCTTGGAAGACACCATCATCACTCCCAAGGGCACTCTAAGAGGAGGGCACACATTAGTTCAAGCACATATCCTACCAAAAATCATAGGACATATGGAGTGGATGAACTAAAGGGAGAAATGAACAAGATTAAACCTCCTACGTTTTATGGAGAGCACCAAAAGGAGGAAGATGACGAGACATTGCTTCTTGGCATGAGGAAATGTTTCCAACTGCAGAATAATTCCTCTCATGTAGAAGGAAGAATTGCAATGTATCAATTGAAAGGAAAGGAATCCATGTGGTGGGATCAACTTTTGCAGGTGAAACACATTAAAGAGAAAAAAATTTACTTGGAAGGAATTCAAGAATTATTTCGAAAATAAATACTTAACTAAGAGGT
Organism: Picea sitchensis; assembly: GCA_010110895.2. NCBI lineage: Eukaryota > Viridiplantae > Streptophyta > Pinopsida > Pinales > Pinaceae > Picea > Picea sitchensis. Next base: position 15,166 of record SNQJ01S0001673.1, on the reverse strand, counting down.
ACTCTGATAGAAAGATGAAAGATTTATTTGAAATCAAGTTGGGTAGAATGAGCATTGATGAATATGAGCGAAGGATTTTGGAATTGTTGAAGTATGTCCCTTTCATCAAAGATGAGACTGTCAAAATTCAAAGGTATGTGAGTGGAATGCCACTTTCCATCAATGACAAGATCCAGTATGATGATCCTAAAACTATGGAAGAAACTATAAGGAGAGAAAAGTACTTATATGAGAAGCAAAGAGAAAATACCACTTTCTGGAAGGCTCGAGATGACAAGAAGAAGTTCAAGAAAGAGAAGGGGAAGAAGGGAAACAAACCTCCCTTTTTCATAAATAGTCCTCAAGGACAACCATCTTTTAGAGAGAAGATAATGGCTGAGGTAGGGGGACAAAGGCCAAGGAAGATGCCCATTCAATGTTGGGGTTGTCAGGGAGACCAAAAGTATAGATATTTTCCCCACAAAAATAACAAAATCAGAGTTGTCCACAATTTCAACAAGCAGAAACATTGGAGGACATGGGAAGTAGAATACCAAGGATCTATGTAGCCCTGGACAACTAGAAACCTGAGTTTCAATCGCAAATGATTGAATTTGAAGTTATGATTAATAACCATGCCTTTACTATTTTAATTGATTCAAGGGATAGTCATAGTTATATAGATCCCAAGATGGTAGAAAGTTTGCATTTTCCAAGAAACAAACATGGAAAATATTAGTTAGTGCAACTGGCTATAGGAGCCAAAAGAAAAGTTACTGAAATGGTTAAGTCATGTCTCCTGTACATGAATGGACTGAGCACAAGGGCAGATTTGAACATCTTACCTTTAGGTTCCTATGACTGTATAATTGGTAAGGGTTGGTTGGATCAACACCATGCCATATTAGACTTTAATAACAAGGCATTCACTTTCCTGTATGAGAAAGAAAACCCAAGGAAAGTGCAAGGAATCCTAAGGGCAGTGTCTATCAAAGAAATCTCAACAATGCAGTTGAAAAAGTGCTACAAGAAGGGATGCCAAATATTTTCATCCCATATGGAGGATGCACCTAAGGATAAGGTTTCAAATATTTAAGACCATGCAGTCCTATGTATTCAAGGAGGTACCAAGACTACCCCCAAAGAGAGATATTGATTTCTCTATAAACTTGATGCTTGGAGCGACTCTAATGTCAAAAACCCCTTACAGAATGAGTACACCATAATTGAAGGAGTTGTGAATGCAACTTGAATAACTTTTGAAGAAGGGGTATATACGCTCATGTGTGTCACCTTGGGGTGCCTCGGTCTTGTTCATGAAAATGAAAGATGGCACAGTGAGATTGTGCATCGATTTCAGACAGTTGAATAATGTTCAGAATGAATTTTGTATTCATAGAATATCTAGACAAGTTTGTCATAGTATTTTTGGATGACATCCAGGTGTATTCCAAGTCAGATGAAGAGCATGAACATCATCTAAGGATGGTGTTCCAAGTTCTAAGAGAGCACCAAATTTATGCTAAATTGAGCAAGTTCTCATTCTATCAAAAGAAAATCCATTATTTGGGACATATCATTTCAAAGGATGGGATAGTTGTGGATCCTGAGAAGATAAAATCCATCAGAGAATGGTCAGCACCAAAGAATGTAATAGAATTCAGATCCTTTATGGGTCTATTTGGCTATTATAAAGGGTTCATTGTAGGGTTCTCAAGGATATCTCACCCCATCACTTCCTTGCAAAGGAAGGAGAATAAATTTCAATGGGCATAAGAATGTGAGAGAAGCTTCCATCAATTGAAGCAGTTGTTAACCAATTCTCCAATCCTAAGGATTGTAGATCCAAATGAAGATTTTATAGTGTGTACAGATGCATGCAAGGAAGGACTGGGGGCATTCCTCAGCTAGAATGGGTTTGTAATATGTTATGAGTCCATTAAATTTAAAGAGAATGAAAGGATCTATGCAACTCACGATTTTGAGATGGCATCCATAACACACGCTATGAAAAAATGGATACATTACCTCGTGGGAGATAAGTTTGAACTGAGGACGGACCATAAGAGTCTGGAGTATGTGTTTTATCAACCAACCTTGAATGCTAGGGAGAGTAGATGGTTGGAATTCCTTTGTGAGTATGATTTTGATATCAAGCATATCAAAGGAAAGGGGAACAAAGTGGTTGACGCACTTAGCAGAAGAGTGCATGAACTACATGCTACGACCATTATCATGTATCAAACTCATGAAATTATCATGATATCACGATATTCCCAATACAATTGTGTCTAACAGAGACTCAAAATTTACCTCAAAGTTCTGGAAGGGGTTATTCGAAGGGTTGGGAATGAATCTGAACTTCGACACAACCTATCGTCATGAGTTTGATGGGAAAACAAAAAGGGTTAACCAAGTGATAGAGGACATGCTAAGGATGTATGTGATGGACAAACCATTTACATGGGAAGACTACCTACACTTGGTAGAATTTGCCTACAACAATGGGTATCAAGAATCACTAAAGATGAGTCTGTTTGAAGCACTTTATGGAAGAAAGTGAAACACCCCAGAAAGTTGGGATAACCTAGCTAATAGGGAAGTGGTTGGGCCATAGTTACTCAAGGAAATGGAAGAGAAAATGATCAAGATTAAGTAGAATTTGAAGTTTTCCCAAGACAAGAATAAACGTTATGCTGATAAGAATAGAACCCAAATGGATTCTAAAGTGAGTAATCATGTTTTCTTGAAAGTGAAATCCAACAGAAGTTCCCTAAAGCTAGGAAAGTGTTCCAAGTTGGCAGCTAGATATTGTGGGCCATTTGAAATCCTAGAAAGTATTGGACTAGTTTCATATATTCTTGCATTTCCTACATCCATGACTGTACATAATGTGGTTCATGTTTCATTCCTTAATAAATATACATGTGATTGATTGGAATGTGATTCTGGTGGAGCAAGAAGTCATCTTGCAGGTGCATCGGGTGCACATATTGGACAAGAACATAAAGAATCTATGGAATCAATCCATAGGGATTGTAAAGGTCCAATGGACTTGATATGGTCCTAAGGAAGCAACATGGGAGGATGAGGATGCTATGTGGGTAGAGGACCCACATCTTTTTGAATATTTTGAAAATATTGTTGATATTATGTAAATTTGTTGCACGTAGGACAATGCAAAAATAAGGGGAGGGGATTGTAATACTCCAGGTTGATCCCTTGTGAAATGTACTGATGTTTGTAGGTTGGTGAGCTGAGTGTTGATAAGCTGGTAGTATTATGTGTTATAGGCAAAATAACCTAGATGTTAAGGCCAATAAGACTGATTTTTGTATATGTAATTATGGATATCATGAATAAAAATTATGTACATCAATGCTTGTAGACCGACCACGAATAAAGAACGATGGGGGATGAAGATCCGATCCACTAGGTAGGGAAAGGGATGGGACTGAGAGGATAGGAAAGAGGAGCTAAGCTAGAAGACATAACCCAAGGGAATATTGTAATATATTCCTGAAAATGAAAATATTAAAGTGGGGAAAAATAAACACAATTATCCTAAGTTCCTAGGAAAGGAAAAACAAATGCTAAATGGAGTGCATGCAGCTCTATAAAGAAAGGTGCCAACCCGGGTGCATGTACTTAAAGCTGGACATTCAACTCATTGGGGGGATCACTTCCCATTCTTCCATCCTTCTCCTAACTCGCTTGGTCTTGATCATCGACCTCTGCAGTGACGTCCTGTAGTTGGTGGAACTCAATTAAAACATAAGTATTCATTCCCTTTTCCTTCACATGATATGTATTTATATATGATATTGCATCTATGGTTTTGTTTGAATTACTCCAAGTATGGTCTTACTGTTATTTTTGCATTAGTTTGTGTATTAGCAGAATATGGTGTTTTTCTATGGTTTTATTTATAGGATGATGATAATTGTTATTTCTATGAGATAGTGTGGCCAGACCTAGGTGGTCAGGGTGTTAAAAAAAATTGGTATCAGATTTAAGAGAGACGTCCTGTAGTGACGTTGCCCGACCTGTTGGTGGCTGGGGACATTACAAATTGGTATCAGAGCTAAGAGAGATGTCATGTAGTGACATTGCCTGACTTGTTGGTGGATTGGGACATTACAATTGACTTGGAAATGGCACATGTAGTGCAAGCTATGATATAATTTCGGACGTCCTATCAAAGTTTCAGCCAATAAAAATGTTTATGAAGAATGATCACAATTTTCTCTACACCAAAATGTCATGCTATCCGACTATAGTGGGTTTCAAAAATAATCTTTGCACGCTCGCTTGTAGGAACACAAAGATGGCCCAGGTGGCATAAGAATATATCCCGAATGTGAAAATCATTGATAGTGGCACCTTTACACAAGACCTAATATGTGGTGGAAAAGTGCAGATCTTGCTGGTAAAGTTGGGGCCATTGTGATGTTTCATGTCCGCAAGAATGGAGCATGGTGGTGACTGCGGCCATAAGATGCCGACTGAGGTAGTCAGCAACATGATTGGAGATACCTGTCTCATAATTTATGTGGAGATGGAATTGTTGTAGGTAGGTGGACCACTTCTAATGGCAGTAATTCTACATTTTCCTTTGTGTTTGTACAAACTACAGAGGCTTGTGATCAATGTGTATGTTTGTTTCTTTCCCCATAATATAATGTTTCCATTGACATAAGGCTTATACAATGGAATGCATTTCATTTTCATAGGTGGGGTATTTCTGAACAATATCAAAGATTGTCTCACTATGGTATGCCATTGAATGCCTGTGCAGAGTGAGAACTGTGCCCACAACATAGTCAGATGGATCAGTCTCAATCTCAAATGGTTGTTGAAGATTGGGCAAGGAGACTACTGGAGTTGAGAAAAAATGATGTTTAAGATCATTGAATTCTCTTTTATACTCCTTGCCCCACACTAACTTGGCCCAACCACTACCCTTGGTCACCTGGTTGAGGGCCCATGCAATATGGGATAATCCCAGCATGAACCGTCGGTAGAAATTGGCTAGTCCGAAGAAGATTTGAATCTTGGTCAGTGTGGTCGGGCTTGGATAGTCATGGATGAATTGGATATTAGCTGGATCAACATGTATCCCATGTGCATCAACAATGTAGCCTAGGTATTGGACCTTGTTCATGAAAAATAACATTTTTCCAAGTTCGCATAAAGCTTGCACTACCGCAGAGTGCTTAAAACCTGTTGAATATGCCGCATGTGCTCCTCCCATGTTTTACTGAAGATGAGAATGTCATCCAAATATACTTCCACAAAGTAGTTGGTGAACGATATTAATACATCATCCATCAACCTCATGAAAGTGGCTAGTGCATTTGTTAAGCCAAAGGGCATGACTAGCCATTCGCAGAGACATTCTTTACACTTGAAGGTTTTCGTCCAGACATCAGTTGGTTTGATGGGAACCTGATGGTATCCAAACTTCACATCAATCTTACTGAAGAAATTTCCCCCCTTGAGTTGGTAAATAAGGTCATCAATCCTAGGAATGGGGTAGCAGTTCCCGGCTATGATTTTTTTTAAGGCTCTGTAATCAATGCAGATTCTCCGAGTCCCATCCTTCTTCTACACCATTACAATTGGGATTCCGCAAGGGGAGGAGTTGGGTCTAATGTGCCCCTTTTTAAGAATCTCTTGGATATGAACCCTGATATCGTCATTATCCATCAACGATCATCGATAGACTAGTCAATTAGGTAGAGGTGCACCAGGTTTCATATCAATTGGATTCTTGACTTGGTAGTGCGTCAGTAGCCCTGTAGGTGAGGCGAATATGTATCTGTATTCTTCCACTATCTCGTCCACTTGCTTATGTTGAAAATATAGGCATTTTGTAGAGGCCATGGACATGGCAGAGATCTTTTGTTTACTGTGATCACAGATCACAAATAATATGAACTTCCGAGTCTGTCAAATGACCTTATTTCATTTCTTAGTAGAGAATAAAGAAATAACAATAGGTGGTTCCACCCCTACGATCCTGCACAATTGTCTACCCAGAGAAATAATAACATTGTCAGGTCTAGACTCATACATAACATGATTCTTGAATAAATATGGTTGTCCTAAAATAACATCACAAACTTCAAGGGGAGAAACATCACACAGTACCTCATCTTTGAAAGGATGGATGTTGTACGATAGATGACACTATTGGCAGATGATCTCTTCCTTGACAAATTTAGTCGATGGTGTAGGGATGCGGGTCTGGTGTCGTTGGAAGTTTCAGCTGCTTGATGACCTATGCTAAAATCAAGTTCTTTTGACTACCAATGTCCCAAATGAAATGAATCAGAGCCCCCTTGACCCACATCTACGAGTGAAAGAGGCATTCCCCTTACTATGGTTCTTCTCGTTCGCTTGGCTGAAATTTCGTGGTAGCGATCGTGGCACTGGGTTCAACATTGATAATTTTCTTCCATCCTTTAGGATTTGACTCGGAATCAGAATTGACCTTTGACTCTGAAGCCTTTAGCTCGACCACGAAGGACTGCATGGAGAAACATTCGTCGATGTGGGGCCCAGTGAGATGCTCCTTCTACAAATGTAACCAAACTTGGTCGCCAATCTAAAACTGGTACTTGGATTTCTGCTAAAACTCCTAGACCTGTTGGCGGATGTGTTGAAACCACTCAATGAATCTGGTGGATTTTTTTATTGGAGACTGATCAGGGGAAGAATATATTTGTGTGGTGGAAAGAGGAAGTGTAACATAAATGGGTCCCAAGGGTTGGAATCCTAGACCCACCTAAAATGGGCTATGGTCGATGGAACTATGGAGATCCATGTTGTGACTGTGTTGGACATATGGGAGACTCTTTTCGTCCCATCGGTTTGGGGATGAAAAGTAGTGGATTTTTTGAGCTCGGTATCCAACATAGACAAAATAATTGATGAAAATGTGTTGGGGAACCTGTAGTCTCGTTCGTAGATGATGGTCTGTGGTATCCCAAAGTGGAACCAAACTCATCCGAAGAATATCTTAGCAGTATATAACACTGTGAAATTCTTCTTACAAGTTGTGTGGATGGACATCTTTGAAAATTGATCAATGACCACAAAGACATAGTCATTTCCATTCTTGGTGGATGACAAAGGAGACATGTAATCCATGGATATGGATTCCCATGGCTTCTTAGGAATAGGAAAAGGGGTGTATAAGCTTTGCTTCTTGATGGTTGGTGTAATACCCCAGGTCAATCCCCTATGAAATGTATTGATGTTTGTAGGCTCTTGATACAAGTGTTGATGAGATTGTGGGATTATGTGTTATAGGTCGAAGAACTTGGATGTTAAGGCCAATAATCCTAGTTTTGTAGATGTAATTATACAGATCATTAATAAAAATTATACATCTCCACATGTAGACTGAGAACAAAGAAAGAGTGATGGTGGACAAAGCTCCACTAGGTAGGGAAAGGGATGGGACTGAGAGACTAGGAAAGAGGGGCTAAGATAGAGGGCATAACATAAGGGAATACTATAATATATTCCTGCAAATGAAAATATTAAAGTGGTGAAAAATAAACCTAGTTATCCTAAGTTCCTAGGAAATGGGAAACAAATCCTAAATGGAGTGCATAAATCTCCAAGAAGAAAGGTGTCGACCTGGGTGCATGCAGTTAAATCTGGAGAGTCATCACGTTGGGGGGGTCTCTTCCCATTCTTTCATCCTTCTCCTAACTAGCTTGGTCTCGATATTCGACCTCTACATCTTTGCGCACCTCTGAAACCAGTAACTCAAGAAGTCGACCTGAGTCTTCTTGTGAAGCACAACATATTTGTACTTTCCAAAACTGTGTTGTACCTTACCAAATTGTGGTTGTTGACATTCCCTGATCTATATTGAACCTTTGTTGTTTTCCTCACCTTGAAAGAACTAAGTTGAAGTGGTTGAAGAAGTGAGGTGTTAGGCACGTGGTTGAAGAGGCAAGTTTTTAGATGTGTGAGAAACTCTCTCCAAGTGAGAGAGTTTGTTGGGAAGTGATTTTCTCCTAGAGAGAGTCCAACACTAGCTACAGATATTTGAGAATTAGTGATCTGGCTTGTTGCCAAGATGTTGAAAGGGGAAGTAGAGTAGTCGATCGACTGTGGAAAAATGAAGGTGCATATTCCCAGGGTGGAACATGCATGTGGGGAATGAGATTTCATGAGTAGTGGGCGTAAGAAGGCTCTTGGAGAGAATCCTTATAGTTGCACTATGAAGTCTCATGTAACTTCAAACTAGTCTAGGATTCCCTTTCCCTAGGTGGAGCTTAGTCCCAGCTTAGTCCCAACTTTCTCCTAACTTCTATATTATTTTCTTCTCCTAATGTCTCTATTCCCAGCCAGCCTCATTTGGGAATACAAAATATCTATTTAACTCAGAGGGCTCTTAGGGTTTCCCCTGACTACTTGTTTACATCAAAAATTATCCTAGTGCAGTCGCATTCCAGATCCGGAGTGGAAAATCCCACTTCCCTCTCCATCGCTCAAGCATTCCTCCAAAGGATATTTTTGGTGATGAGTTAAGACAGTCTTCAAAATATATGTCGTATCCTCCAGCGTTGAGGTTTCGTACAAATTTCCAAACGTTGATAGGTCTTTCTTTGCATTCTTGACAATGATGCTACTGCATTAGGGTGACCCACTCCTGAGCATGATGAGAAGTGTGGTATAAGGATGGGAGGTTCGTGGAAGGTTTTCATGCAGTTGGTGGAACTCAATTAAATTATAAGTATTCATTCCCTATTCATTCACATGCTATGTATTTATATATGTTGTTACATCTATGGTTTTTTTTGAATTACTGTATGTATGCTTTTACTTTTATTTCTACATAAGTCTATGTATTAGAAAAATATGTTGTCTTTCTATGGTTTTATTTATAGGCAGGTGATAATTGTTATTTCTATGAGATAGAATGGCCCAGCCTAGGTGGTCGAAGGCGTTAAAACAAATTGGTATCATAGTTAAGAGAGATTAATTGTAGTGACATTTCCTGACATGTTGGTGGTTGGGGATGTTACAAATTGGTATCAGAGATAAGAGAGATGTCTTGTAGTGACGTTTCCTGGCCTGTTGGTGGATGGGGAAGTTACAAATTGGTACTAGAGCCAAGGTTCAAGAACTGAGCCTGGAAGGGCCAGATAAGTGGTCATTAGAACCAAGGTTTTAGGGAGACGTTGTGACAAGAGGTTACCTTGGTTGTGTTACGAAGCTCATGAGGATGAGTGGTATGTAAAACCACATCATTGGATCAAGAAAAAGGAGCATGAGAGTTAACCTCCAAGTCCTTTGGACTTCGTGCCTTCGATAGAGTTATGGGTTGTAGAGTGGAAGAGGCTAAAGGGCCAAAGTCTGAAGTCCCCGAAGAGGATCTACACCGTATATTTGGGGAGAATAGCTCGACAATTGTATAAATCCAAGTTAAAAGGGGAAACTGTATGGGTGAAGGGAAATATCCCCTGATGCTCCAAAGTCCGGATTTAATATGGACCGTCTGTCTAGAGGGACGCATGTCAACAGATGTAAGAACCTAGTTTAACAAAGCCTATTTTTTTTTTGTAATTTTAAACATTAAGATTATTCAATACAAGAAATAAGAAATTTCATTCAGCATTTTGACGTATAAGCAATAAGCAATTTCAATATTCAATATATAAGCAACAAAAATTTTAATTTATGAACAACAATCTAATAAATTACATAACAAATCCATAACCCAACAAATTCATGAATATAGATACCTCTGGCAGATGCTATTTTCCCAATATTCGGTTGTCCTCTCTGTTGCTTTGCCCAAAACTCTGTCTGATGCTCTGACCAAACCCTGCCCAAAATCGACTAACCACCCAGCCATCTAGGAGCAGCCTATCCAGCTCCCTAGCTCCAGAATTCTGTGAGGATTCCTAGCCCCCAAGCCCAAAAATCCCAACAACTTGGTGCCCCCTGCAACAATTCACCCAAACTCCAAACCATAAAATATCCCTTAGAAAATATAGTCCTCTCCTGCAATAATGCTCCTCTCCCAAATTTTCATAATCCATTCCCAAAGGCCTCTGCCCAGTCATATCCCCCCCTCCATTCACCGACTCCTACCCTCCTTTAATTCCACCCACCTTATCCCTCCATTTATTACCTTATCCTTCCATTTATTACCTTATCCCTCCACTCAATGCTTCATCCCCCTGCATACGTAAAGTTTTATAATAAATAAATAAAAATTATTAATCTCTTAATTCATTACCCTAACCTTTAATGAGTTAATTAATTAATTAATCAACACATATAAACAATTAATAAACAATTAATTAATTAATTAATATTATTAATAAATAATCATTGTTTAACTAAAATATATTAGGATATTTAATTATTTAATTAACTATACTTGATAAACCCTATGTAACTATTTAACTAGGGTTGTTACATACACCCAGCCTTTAGGAAACTTTGTCCCAAAGTTAAGGTATTTTATGATAGAAGAGAAAATAAACATGGTTCACACATTCATAACAAATAACCATCATTATTAGTAGGTAAGCCAAGAAACTCATTCATACTAGTGTACATGCGCATGAAATGCATGTGTAGCTAGTACATACAAGTCTCGTTCATGTACTAATATCAATAACTATCATCTCTATAGTAATTTCCATATGCATCCAATCCCTTCAACAAGACTATTCATTTTAGAAAAGAAAATAAACCAATCTAATGTTTGCGAAATCCTTTAATTTCAATTATCTAGCTCAACAACGTTATTTAGACAATTATAATTTAATTACATAATTATGAATATTCATATATATATGCATTTTCTTTTCAGAAGGAAAACCAATAAATTCCACCATAAGACAAATCTCCATACACTCTCAACTATTTCTACTCATCCTTCCTCCCTAACTTACTTCCATCTTCCATTCCTATCCTTCCTCTGCTGGACTATATTGGAGCATCAACTATATTGACCTAACTCCAAATAGAACCCATAAGTGGAAGTGTCACTATCTCGACCAAGCTTCCCCAGCAGGCAACTAACAGTCATCATCACACGTCTAGGGGAGCATGAGATAACACCGTCCTCCCATGACTTTAGGTTTCAGAGGATACACGGTGGGAAATGCCTCCACCCCTCCTAATCATAAATAGGGTCCACACCCTACAATGGAATATACAGTGGCACCGTGTTGCTGGGAGTTTTGTCATCGTTTATTCAGTTTTGGGCAGTCTCATCACCTGAAATCATGCACTGGTCCACATATCATAGCAATGCATCCAAACCAATATAATTTCACATAAAAAGATTCATACCATATTGTTTCTCGGCCAGTGGTCATGAAATCCACTTTCATCATCATTATCCCTCGACTATTTCATAGCCCATAACCTGCAGATTATCCTGTAACACAAATCATACATTTATATGCATTATCATCATGTAATTGCATACAACCATCATTTCAATTTGGTATCCGTGTACCAACAACTTACCATCAAAGTTTTCAAGTTAGAAATAGATCTCATAATATCCCATAATTCAATTTCGACACCCATTCTTAAAATTATCATTTACAACATAGATTGCATCATATCCAACATCATTCTAATAACATTTAAACCTTCATAGGATTCTCATTCAGACAATATATCACATCATATCCATCATCATCAATAGCATTTAAATGTTCATAAAATTTACATTCACATAGTAAATCGCATTATATCCATCATCATCAATAACATTTAAACATTCATATAATTTACATTCTCACAATATATCGCATCATATCCAGCATTATTCAAATACGTATAAACATACATAAAGATTCATACATCTTAAAAAGTTCAAGTGTATCATTTAATAGTTTCACTTGTGAATAGAAAATAAAAGTGTGTAGGTCTCAGGTAATCCTGGCTGTCTAAGTCAAAAGGTGGTGTTACATACACCCAACCTTCGAGAAAAATATTCTCGAGGTGGTCAAAAAAGTGAGGGATAGTCTCATTGTAGTGTCTCAGCGTCTTCCCAAGTAGCATATCCTGGACTATACTTGTCCCACTGGACCTTAACTTGGTCTACCAGATGGTTCCTGAGCTGTCGGACTCTATGGTCCAATATGCGTAACGGTTCTACCGTGATGGTTCCCACGTCCGATACCTGGAGTTCCTTCCAATTTAGTTTATGTGATTCATCATCAACATAATGATGTAGAACAGATACATGAAAAACATTATGAGTTTTATGCAAGTGGGCTGGCAATATGAGACGATAGGAAATGGGTCCAATTTTCTCTTGGATTTTGAACGGTCCTATAAATCGAGGTGACAACTTTGTCCCCTTCCCGAACCGTATGGTACTCTTATTAGTCCTGATACAAATGAAAACCTAGTCTCCCACTTCATAGCTTCAGTTGGTCCTATGTGCATCCACATAACTTTTCTGCCTATCCTGTGCTTCCTTTAGTCTCTGCCTAATTTGAATCACCTGTTCCTCCATCTCTTGAATCAATTCTGGCCCAACTGTTACTCGGTCTTCTAATCTATCCCAACTCAATAATGTTCTTCATGGCCTTTCATACAGAGCTTCATAGGGTGGCATTCCGATGGAGCTATGAAAGTTGTTATTATAGGAAAACTCTACCAAAGGTAGGTACTTCTCCCAATGGGTTTGATTATACATGACGTACAACCTAAGCATGTCTTCCATGAGTTGATTTACTCCCTCAGTTTTCCCATCTCTTTCAGGATGAAAAGTTGTGCTTAAGTTCAACTAGGTCCCCAACGCTGACTGCAAACTTGTCCAAAACCTAGAAGTGAATCTGGAGTCCCTATCTAAAATGATCTTCTTAGGTATCCCATGCAAACAGATGACCTCACTTACAAACACACTTGCCACATCAGTGACATCGTAAGTGTCTCTAACTGGAATAAAATGAGCACTCTTGGTTAACTTATCAACTATCACAAGAATGGCATTGTGTCTATGAGATGTGAGTGGCAACACCACAACAAAATCCATAGCAATGACTTCCCACTTAGACATAGGAACATCATGGGGTTGTAGGAGGCCTGTAGAGTGATGGTGGTCGGCTTTCACTTGTTGAAACTCTAGGCATTTGGTGATGAAATGGACTACATCGCGCTTCATTCCTACCTAGAAGAAGAGCTTCCTCATGTCTGTGTACATCTTCTTCACACCTGGATGCGCACAATAAAGTGCTCTATCGGATTTCTTCAGTATGATGCTTCGAATATCCCCATCTTCAGGGATGTACATCCTTCCTCGATATCTTAACATTCCGTCTTCTTCCAGACTATATCCTTCATACATTGGATCTAATTTCCTCCCACTCTGGAGGTTTGAAGTAACTTTTAAATACCAACTGTCTCCTGGGAGTTGTGTCAACACACGTTCCCTTAGATTGACCTTTAACGGTACCAAGGACAAGATACGTGGTCTCCTACTCAAGGCATCTGTGACCACATTTTCCTTCCCCTTGATGTATGAAATACCAAAATCATACTCACTCATAAACTCACTCCATCGCCTTTGTCTGACATTCCGATCCCTTTGAGTGAAGAGATGTTTTAAACTTTGATGGTCCATTTTGAGCTCAAAGTTTCACCCCACAAGATAGTGCCTCCAAATTTTTAAAGCTAGCATTACAACTGCCAACTCTAAATCATGAGTCATGTATAGCTCTTCGTGTTTCTTCAAATTCCTTGATGCATAAGCTATCACTCCTCCATCCTGCATTAGTACGGACCCTATCCCTTTCTTTGAGGCATCCGTGCAGACTGTGAAGTCCTTTTCCATATATGACACTCATAGAATTGGCGCACAAGTTAGTAACCTCTTAAGCTTGATGAATGCACTATCACATTCTTCTGTCCATTCATACCTGACCCCCTTGCGCTGCAAAGTGGTGATGGGTTTTGCTATTTTAGAGAACCCTTCCACAAATCTCCAATAATAACCTGCTAGCCCCATGAAGCTTCTCACCTCATGGGAATTTTTCAGCACTGGCCACTCCCTAATGGCCTTTACCTTTTTCGGGTCCACAGAGATTCCTTCACCGGAAATGATATGACCTAAATAGTGTGTCTCTCTCTAGAAGAAGGAACACTTCGACAACTTCCCATACAATTTGTTCTCTCTAAGGAAGGACAACACCACTCGTAAGTGTTCCTCATGTTCTCTTTCATTTTTGGAATAGATGAGGATGCCATCTAGAAAGACTTGTACAAAACAGTCTAAGTACTTCCAGAATACGATGTTCATGAGGCTCATGAATACTATTGGTGCATTGATCAATCCGAAAGGTACTACGACAAACTCGTAATGCCCAAACCGAGTTCAAAATGCAGTTTTTGGGATATCGTGTTAAGGTCCTAACCCACACATAGGTAGATCAATGTATTCAGATGTAATCAAGGTCAATATTAATAAGGCCTTTCAATAAAATAGAATAAGGTGGATGTAAGAAGACCTAATAGAAGCTTTCGCTTCTAGAAGGATCTTCCACTAGATGCTTATCTTAATAGACATATTTGGTATAAATAAGGGGTGAGGGTATGGGAACCCTAGCTTGGAGATTATTGTAACAGAGCATTGCTCGACTAGAGCTTGCCCCCTTGAAGAGGCCTGTGAACATTTCTTTCTAAATCAAAGTGTTTTTTCCACTGCTATTTAGTATATCATTTCTGTGTATTGTGAAGATTATGCTGGATATTTTACTGTTATTCTTCCATTTCTAGCATTTTATTTCTGTTCTGCATATTTTATATAACTGGTATCTTGCAAGTGGTATCAGAGCACTTTCCTTGGCAGAAATTGTGGGTATTTTTTTTCCAGGGTAGAGACGTATTCTGACATCTTTAAGCCACAGAGATCTGTCGTTACGCGCATAAACTCACAGTTGAGGGATTCATACACGCAGGAAATACAAGTGGTACTTAAGCGCACATCTGTTGGCCACCCTTGTAACCCCTGTTGGTACCCCTTCGAGTGGTAGCGCATCAGACAACACCTGTGTACAGATCGACCTAGATTTCCTGAAGCCCTCTTTAGATAAACCTATCGGCCGCCGGACTGCTATAGTATCACCGAGAACAACACTCGGGAAGATACTCTCTAGTACCTGGGTAGTCGGGTAGTACGGCT
>SNQJ01S0001672.1:229800-257649 GCA_010110895.2 Picea sitchensis | reverse complement strand
TTTCCTATCAACAACATGTCATCCACATACAAGACCAAATAAATCAAATGATCACCAATTAATTTAAAATACACACAGTGATCCTCTTTGCTTCTTGTGAAGCCGAGTCCCAACATATAAGTATCCAATTTTTGATACCACATCCTTAGTGATTGTTTTAAACCATACAAAGACTTTTTCAGCTTGCATACTAGCTCCTTTTTTCCCTTCACAAGAAATCCTTTTGGCTACTTCATATAGATTTTTTCTTCTAAATCCCCATGTAGGAATGTTGTCTTCACATCCATTTGTTCTACTTCAAAATCAAATGCAGCAGCAACAGATAACAAAAATCTTATAGAGGTTAACTTGGCAACATGAGAAAAAATCTCACCAAAATCAATTCCCTCAACCTGGGAATAACCCTTTGCTACTAACCGAGCTTTATATTTCTCCACTTTGCTTTCTGCATTCATCTTCTTTTTAAATACCCATTTGCTGCCAATGGGATTTCTTCCAGTCGTAAACTCCACTAGAACCCAAGCCCAATTCTTATCCAAGGTTGCCATTTCTTCGTACATGGCCTTTTTCCAGAGATTTCCATCCTCTGAATCCGTTGCCTCCGTGACAGTTCTAGGATCATCATCGGTAATAGACAAAGCAAAATTTGAATGAAAATCAGATGGAGTATACCTTTTCGGTAGCCTTCTTTCTCGAACTAATCTCCTCAATACTAGAGTATGAGGATCTTCTTCTTCTTATTCTTGTTCTTTTGTAGAGTCTGATTCATCATCCTTTAAATCAAACACTATTTTCTCTGGTTCTTCCTTACTTGGTAGGACTTCCTGTTTAACAACATCCTTCATCTCTCTAAATACCACATCTCGGCTATACACTACCTTCTTAGTTTCTGGGTTCCAAAGCTTGTAACCTTTGAGACCATCTTTATATCCAATAAAGATACACTTTTTAGCCTTTTTATCTAGCTTACTCTTGTTTTCCTTTGGAACATGAACATATGCATTACAACCAAATACTTTGAGATGTGTGAGAGAAGGTTCCTTACCAGTCCATAACTCTTGTGGATTCTTGTCATCCAACGTTGATGAGGGTGATCTGTTGACCAGGCAACATGCAGTACCCACTACCTCTGCCCATAATTCTTGCCCTAACCCGGAACCATTGAGCATGCACCTTGATTTTTCCATCAACATCATGTTCATCCTTTCTACAACTCCATTCTGTTGAGGTGTATATGGAGTAGTCTTCTTCCTTGCTATACTGTACTTCTTACAAAATTCTTCAAATTCATTCCCGCAGAACTCTCTGCCATTATCTGTCCTCAGTACCTTAATTCTTTTCTCTGTTTGATTCTCAACAAGAGCTTTAAACTCTTTAAACCTGTCAAAGACTTCAGATTTCTTCCTGAGGAAATATATCCAAGTATTCCTCAAGAAGTCATCTATAAATGAGACATAATACACAGATTTTCCCAATGATGGGACCAACACAGGTCCAAAAACATAATTGTGAACTAGCTGTAAAATTCCTTCTGCCCTCATTGCACCAAAGGGGAATCTTACCTGATTCTTCTTCCCATATAGACAATGTTCACATAAATCAAAATCCAGAGAGAAGTTAGACATACCTTCAACCATACCTTTACTATGTAGTAGTCGAAGACCCTTCTCTCTGATATGCCTCGGTCTTTGATGCCACATCATAACATTTTCTCTAGAGATTGTAGGAGTTGTTTCTTCTTCAACTCCAATATCAGGAACAATGTAACTATTACACCCATCACTAATAGTGATTCTTTGCAACTTATACAGAGTTCCAAACCGAACTCCCTTCAGCAACACCATTTCTCCTCGAACCATCCTGCAGGTTTCCTTTTCAAATATTGTTTTTACCCTGCATCGTCCATTTTTCTTACAGAAATCAAATTTTTGGCCAAACCTAGGATGTGAAGAACACCAGGCAGTGTTTTAATCCTTCCATATATGAGCCTAAACTTAAATTTTCCTCGTCCTATGATTTCGGTTGTTGAATCATCACCTAAGAAAACATTACCTCCATCATACCTTTCATATTCACAGAACCACTCCCTGTGGGGATTCATATGAAAGGATGCACCAGATTCAACCAACCATGCCTCATGATCTGCATGTGTGCTTGAAGAAGCCAAGTACACATCCCCTCCTTCTTCCTTGGAGGTCTTTTCTTCTATAGAAGGAGATTATTTAGATCCCTTCTTTTTCTCAACTTTGGATCTACACAGCTTCTTGTAGTGCCCTTCTTTTTCTCAACTTTGGATCTACACAACTTCTTGTAGTGCCCTTCTTTTCCACATCTCCAGCATACCTTTACAAAATTTTCGGGAGATTTAGATCTACCCTTAGACTTAGATCTCCCACTTGAGAACTTAGATCTATTGCTTTCCTGGGAACGTCCTCTTGCAAATAATATGTTTGTGCTCTGTCCTTCCATATTCTTCCTTCTCATCTCCTAAGGCAACAATGATGAGACCACTTCATCAAACTTCAAGGCAGTTGTATTACTACCTATGGCCACAACCAGACTATCCCACGAGTCTGGTAAAGAACACAGTAAATTGATACATTTATCTTCATCTAAAATTTTAATCTCAACATATACTAACTGACTTACCACAGTATTGAAGGCGTTCAAATGCTCTGCCACCGAGTCTCCATCTCTCATCCTCAGGGTATACAACTTCTTTCTAAGGAATAGTTTATTCACTAGGGAGTTAGACTGATACAACTTCCCCAACTTATCCCATAAATCCTTGGTTGTAGCTTCCTCTGACACATTCAGTAATACTGAATCTGAGAGACACAGCCGGATTGTGCTCTTCGCCTTTCGATCCAACTTTTTCTAGTAATCTATTGAAGTTCCTGTAGGTGCAATACCTTGATCTACCATGATCCACTGATCTCTGTCCACCAACAGATCTTCCATCTTGAGCTTCCACAACTCAAAACTTTTCCCATTAAACTTCTCAATCTCCATTTTCGAATTGCTTGCCATTTCTTTTCACCTGAAAAATCAATACCACGAATCTCCCACTGTAACAAGGCTTATCACAGTCCCGAGCCAAACCCTTGACCACAAAGGCATCCCCTTGAAGCCAACACAACTCTGATACCAAATGTAGATTTCAACCTTGTACAATATTTACTGCAAACCGATTTTCAGTAAAAGAACAGAAAATATACAATGGCAAATACAAACATTACACAAATATTTTTTCCTTGGAAACCCAAACCGGGAAAACCAACATATTCTATATTCATTCATTGTGATACATTGTTTACAATACAATATACATATAGGATCCAACAACATCCAAAACCCTAACCCAATGACCTAGATTAGTCAACAACCCTAATTCCTTAACCGGAAATAGAAAACCATTGGAAAAAACTATGTGCCAAAAAAATGCTCAACAATGGATACAAAAATTGAGGCAACACGAAAAATGAGGCAAAAATGTGACATGTTTCCCAAGCCAACAAAAAAAATCTTGGGGGCGCTGCCCCCAAACCCCTGCACCCCCCCCTCAAATCCCCCTGCGTGCCCGGTGCAACACAAACACTACTACTCGTGCAAAGAATATAACACATATACATTTGCACATTGCAAGTACATTTAACCCCATAAAAGCCCCCCCTTGGGGTCATATCAAAATCCAAGAGTTATTACCAGCAATACCCAATGCTCAAATATAAAATGAAAATCTAGGGTGGCAGGTGCAGGGGGTAATTCTAAACCCCAAAGGAACAATAGAATCATCCTACTCTTGGAGTTTAGGCACCCACTCCAATAATCCTACAAAAGGATATGGTCTTCTCCAAGGGTTGAAGTTAACTAAATCGCTCAACATCCATAACCTAGTTGTGATTGAAGACTCTTTTCTCATCATCAAATATATGCAACAAGGAACGTTCTCATTAGACATGAGGCTTTCCTATGTGCTTGGAAGAATAAGACATCTCAACTCTTCTATCTCCAGCCTGAGGCTTTATCATGTCTTAAGATATAATAACTCTAAAGAAGACATGTATGCATCCTTGGCCACTAGGTGAAAGGAAGGGACCTTAATTATCAACAATGAGGTTACAATTGAACCCATCCCTTAATCAATCTTACAATACATTTGGAATTTCATTCAATTGGCATAAGGGTAGAGTCATGACCGTGGGCTCATTCATAATCGCAGTGGGAGTGATGAGACATCCCATTTACTCTCACACACACTCCTTCCCTGAGAAACACTCATTTGAATCATTACAGAGGGTAATGGCGGATCCATGTGGGATTGTTTTGGATCTCCCCTATATTTTTGTAGGATGTGGGAAAGGTGGTTTTAGGACTACTTTGGTGTTGTCCCCACTCGAATTTTCTTGGATTCTTCCATCCCGCTTCCTCTTAATGCAACTAGTTTTTTGGGAGCATGGTTTGTGGTTCCATGAGTTGTCTCTATTATCTCTAGAAGGATCACTCTTAGCTAGTGATTTTTTTAACTCTTCTCTCATCTCTCTCACACATGTATTAGGTTTGACCATATACCCTGAGTTTCATTCTCAACTTTCCTTTTCTAGTCATGGTTATGGATATTCATCGAAGGACTTGGTTTGGTTATTGTTGGGTCTGCATAGTTTTTATGCCATTTTTTTGGTGGGCGGATTTGTCTTTCTTGAGGGACTTCCAGCCTCCTTTCACTTTCTCAACTCCAATCATTTCTCTATTGTGTCTTTCTTTCCCTTTTATTGTCTCGCCCCCCTAGGGACATCGATTACATAGAGCTCCAAGAACTTGAAGGGTTCTGAAGCAACATGTCGAGTCTACTGAAAGGCACAATCATTTAATTAAAGCACTGCAAAGAAAATTGGGGGAGCGAGGTTCAATTTCAAATCCTTTAGTATAGGTTTTAATGGGGATTATGTTGACCCCAAAAAAGTGAAACCTGGTCCTTGAAGCTAACTTGGCTATGCTACAACAAACAATGGTTTATCTTGTCAACCAACAAAATCTTGGAAATGGTTCTCCTATCTCTTCCTTAGCCAAAGAACATGGAATCCCTGGAGGGAAGGTCTCAATTCAGCAAGCCAACATGAATGCATCTCCAACAAATGGAACTAGTACCTCAGAACGAAGTTTTTGTAGTGTTTCACTTCGCTTTTTGTTAGTTATGTTATTTAAAGTTGTAAAATTGTTAATTATTTTCTATATACTATTTACCTATCAATATGAAAGCTTCTTGATGTATTGTAAGAAACTTTAGGCTTATATTCCTTGTTGGATAGCCACTCTTTTTGGGTTGTATTGAGATTACCATATCTTTTTTGGATTGTACATCTCAATACAAGCTTGGTTGCAATCTTTTTTATAATATAAATCTACCAATTACAGTTATATATATATATATATAAGGAAAGTGTGTATTTTAAGGTATAACAACAAATGTAGAGGTTTGTGTGAATTTTTAAGTTCTCTACAAATGTTTCAAACTACAGAGTTGATTCCATCATTAGGAGAATGACATCTCAAGGGGATAAAGAGATAAAGACAACTCATAAATACAAAAACACCAAGATGGTAAGTCGATGTCAACCATGGGGGCTTCACCTTTTTGACCAATATCTTATCATGTTCATTCATAAAGGGGGTTTTTTAATTATGAAAAATAGAGTCAATATATTATAGGTATTGGGGGGGGGGTGGTATGGGTATAAAGGGGTTTATAGGTATTGGGGGGTATAAAAAGGGGTATCTTGTAAAAATAGGGTTTTCTTTTATTGGAAAGATGTATTGGGAGGGGGGTTCAACAAAAGGATTGTTGGAGGTATTTGCCAATATATAGTGAAATTAGGGGTATTATATAATATCCCACGAACGAAGATGTTATGTCATAGGTAAATTGAGTGAATACCTTGTGACGACAACTTGATTGATTAGATTGATTAATATTTATGATTAATTTATTGTGAATGAGAAGTTTCCAGGATTCACTCAAGATTAAGCCATCATCCCTATTGAAGTTATGCATATATTTTTCAATTTCTATTGATTCACAAATATATCTCATGTTATAATGATCTTCCATAGAAACACCCTTGCATCTTCCATGCATATCTAGTGGTTTGATTTATAAGAGTGCTCTCCCACTGTAGATTTTTTAGTCATGTCATATATGATATCTGGACAATGTTCCTTCAGTCTAACCTTCATTGAGCAACCAGTCTCCCCAATGTAAACTTCACCACACGATCAAGGGATTCAATAGACACCCTTTATCATCTTATGATCAACTAGATCTTTAGCATTGTCAAGCATGTTCCTTAAGGAGTTAGGAGGTGAGAAGGCCTATCAATTGTCCCTTTAATGTAAGGGATAATAACTCTTATTTTTCTTTCCATTTCTTTATCATGGGTCCTTGTCTCTGGGTTTTCCGCTCTTTTGAAGGCCTACTTGATGTCTCTCATTATGTATCCATTTCCTTGAAGGGATTTAGAAAGATGTTTAAATTCTTCATTGAGATGTGTTGAATCTCTATTTTGACACTTCTAATGCCCTATATTACCCTGTATCTGAGCCTATTTTGCCTATGTTATAAGTATATACTTGAATGTTTCCTCCATAAACATACCTAATGACCTTGTTCATGTACATAAGAGGTAACTTATGATTAAGGTATGTTTTGTTCAATTTTCTTGAGTTAGTTCGATTAAAATGTTTGATTTTGTATAATCCTAATCGTTTGACTCCTAAGTAGTCTATTTTGTTACCTCAACATTCCAGTACTACAAGCTACAGTCTATTCTGATACCAAGTCTATTCCGGTACCCAAAGCAATTTTGATCCGGTACTGTCTGCTCTGCATCCATTCCGGTACCAAGTCACGCGCCATTCTGGTGTTGCCCGTGCACCTAATCCGGTACTTAGATTCACGACTGTGTGTATTCTGGTACTAAACCCCTATTTCCAGAATTCACATGTTGAACGAGTATGTCGATGGAGATTTTGAGAATTTAGTTGGATCAAAGCCTCCAAATCAGTTTTCCAGATCATGATAGATTCCATCACTCATACACTTCGTGTCATGAGGATGGAGTCCATCCCTAGAGATTCGATGTAAATGCCAATTGTAATATTTTTAAAATTGTTTGATGCTTATCCTTAGATATTGATAGTATTGGCTCACCTTCTTTATAAGGGATGTTGTATAGGTGATAGGATATATGGATGAATAAGGAATGTAATGAAGCAAGTCATAAGAACCAGATGATACATATTGTTTCTATGTACGAGATGATGAATTGTTGATTCAATTTACCAGTTGAAGAAATACAAATGATCTGTTGTGCAAATTCCTGAGTATAATTAGAACGTTTTAGTTTGTTATATTTTTAGAGGTACCTTGTTGGTTTGGCAAGGGCCCACCGCCCCAACCAAGGTAAAACCTCCCAGTATATGCTTTGTGTGATTGTGTGAATATTTCACAGTAGTGTTGTCAATGATTCCAAATCCATTTCAAGAGTTCATATACTAGATCAAATATATATTTTGCTTTTCTAATATTGCAGGTTGACATTTAATTGTTTGAAGTGTGGGATTTTTAAGCAAATGTTATTTTGAGTTTATGATTGTAGTGTTCTCAGTATGTACAGGAACCAGAGGACTTTATCTCTCATCTTCATGTTCCATAATAAAGTCTCTCAGTCATGTTGGACTGTTCCTTGTACTAAAGAAGGTTTGCTTGAATAGAATATAGTGAGAATTGATTTATGTTTCAAGAGTGACTGGAGTTGATTGTTAATCATTGTTTTGATTACTACATGAAACAATATCTTAAGTTCATCTCTCTAATTCATAAGCCTAGAATGAATAGACTTGTCACCTAAGAAAGAATCCTTTGATTGACTGTTTTGCTTGAGAAGTTTTATTATCAGTTTTCTCTTCTAAGTTTGAAGTTGTGTGAAGCATTCAAAAATCTAAAAAATAGTTTTATGTTATTAATTATTTCCTGATACTACAGACATAGATAGGTTACCTATTCTCGCCACATATAGTGTAGTAACTATTTTGATTACAAATCCTGGATTGACATGTAAACGAGTGTAATATATTGAACATATTTATACACCAACATTTTGGCGCCATTGTTGGGGAGTTGTAAACGGTAATAGGTAGCATTTTGAATTTTTGATTGGTTTGATGAGTTTGGATTGGATTTAAGGACAATCTGAGGGTGGAGAGAAGACGATAAGATGAGAGGTAAGAACCTGCGCATCCACTTTGGTGGGGTTGCTCCAAAGTCAGGTTGTCCTCTTACTTTTGATAGTTAGAAATATGTTTTTTTGTATTGAAATTTCTTTTATGAGCAGGTATAAAGATAATAAAGGTAGATTTATTGCTCCCAAAATTGCAGAAAAGTTAGAAAAACAAACAACCCCCCCCCCCCCACACACACTAATTCATCTAAAATTCATGCAGGAAAGATTCTCAGAGGAGAGAGCTCAAAGGCAACAATTGAAACAACAACCAAAGGCACTAAATTTGAAGCCATTGTTCATATTAAAAGCATAGTACAATAGGCAAGAGGGGAAGCACTGCCGACCCAATCAGAAGGAGGAGCTAGAAAAGAAACAAAAGTGGTGATAGAGGAAGTTGCATCTGTTGTTGGGGAACCACACAAGACATTGGAACAACTAGATATACCAAACAACCTAGTGGTTGAACCATCACTTAGTGGAGAGACATCACCACCACCCTACAAATTCTTTGGAGATATGGCAGAAGAAGAGGGAAATGCAACTAATGAAACAAAGACATTTGGATTCCCCATACTGGACATCGCCAGAGACATTTCCATGAAGAACATTCCATTGTCCTCACTGCCTCACTTCCATGGTATGTCAACAGAATATCCTGACTCCTTTTTGTTTGAATTTGATATACCATGTAGAAGTTATAATTACATTGATAATGCACAAAAATTAAAACTCTTTCCAGCAACACTGAAAGATTCAACACTAAGGTGGTTTATGAGCCTAGGAGAACACACTATCTTGTCTTGGGATGGTATGAAGGAGACCTTCCTCCAGAAATACCAATATTACTTTAGACCTAGGGATGCTAGGAATGACATATTTAAAATGAAACAAACTGAGGAAGAAAGCTTGGAAGATTACCTAGAAAGGTTCCTATACAACTACCAAAAGACTAAGCAATCTGCCTTAGACGCAGCTACAGTTAGGACTATCTTCCTAAAGTGTGTGAGGGATGATTGCATTGAAATAATAAACCTCATGAGTTCTGGATATGTGTACCAAAAGCCATTTGCAGACATAGTAGAGTATTGTAAAAGATACTCCCGCAGTCAAGCCAAAACTGGAAAGAGTGTAAGGGATCCTACAAACAAAATTGTTAAACCCACATTAGGAGGTGTTTCTAGGATTGAACTGGGTAATCTATTAGAAAAATTCAAAACAAACATCCTAAACACTATCAGTTCCCAACTTGATACCATAAAAATTAAAAGGAAACAAGAGGAAGAAAATGTTGCTTTGGCAATTTTCTGTCATCAGTGTAGGAAAAAGCATCCTGAAAAGGAATGCCCCATTAATGTTATTTAAATCTGTGGCCTTTGTACAGAGGATCACCCTACCAATGAGTGCCCTTCCTTACCTGGACTTAAAGCCATATTCAAAGGAGGAGGAGAACCTCATGAAACATCTACCCCCCTAAGAGGCCATGGAGACAACAAAATCCCAATATGTTTGCAGACCCTACTACACAATATTCACAACAACAATGGGTACCTCCCATGTCTTATCCTCAATGGTCACCATAATAGCCACAAATCCAACCTTGGAAACAAGGATGGAGAGGGCCCGCATATCGGAATGTTACCTTTCAACCAACAAATTTTCCCACCTACCCACAATACCCTTCAAATATTTCTCAGTTGCTCCCAGGATTTAATCCTCCTTCTCTTCTTCCACCTCCACAACTGCAACAACAACTTGCACTGTCTATGAATCCAAATATGCGGCAAAAAATGCAAGTTGCACCTATTCAAAACCCTCCCCGAACTACCCCTATTCCTGCACAACCTATCCCTAATCCAAATAACAGACCTACAGAACATGTACAAAACCTTGAAGTAAAAACCTTCCCCACTTATGTAATAACTCCATCTCCATTTAATGGAATTGAATTAAGATCGGGGAGGGTTGTAAATAGAAAAAATCCTATTGTGGTTATTCAAGAAGAAGAACAAGTAGATAATCAAACAGATCGAGAAGAAGAACAAATAGATATTCACACAGTTCAAAGAGAAGAACAAATGGCTAATCCATTAAATGAAGAAAGAAACACCCCTGTACAACAAGAAACTCCTCCTCCCAATTCTCATGCAGCAGAAACACCTCAAAAAAAAGATCCCCCTGATCCATAAAGGTTACTTGTAAAGAAATCCGAGGAACCTCTAGGACATAATATAGAGACTAAACTTAGAAATATATGTGTGAAGATCCCTCTACTACAGGCCATCAAGGATATAACTATTTATGCTAAAATTGTAAGGGACCTTTGCATTAAGAAGCCAAGGAGGAAGAGGAAGGATCATACAGGTGGTGGGACAGTTCTCAGAGTTTATAACATAAATGCCATCCAAGTATAGTGATCCAGGGAACCCAGTGGTAACCACATAAATTAATGGTGTTGCTTTTCCAAACACATTGATTGATCTAGGGGCAACAATAAATGTTGTGTCAGTAAACACTATGAAAACACTGCAACTAGATCACCTAAGACCAACAAAAACTTTGTTGGAGCTTGCAGACAAATCAATCATCACCCCAACAGGAAGTTTAGACGATATAAAAGTTACCTTATCCTCTTGGGAATACCCTGTGGATTTCTTAGTAATTCATCCCAAATCCTCCAAACCAGGACACCCATTAGTACTCGACCGACCTTGGTTGGCCACTGTTGATGCATTTATTAGTTGTCGATCTGGAGAGAAGACAATTTCCAATGGCACTCAAAGTAAAAAGCTTATCCTTTTCCCCCCCGCCCAAACATGCATTGAAGTTCCTCTATGGTTGGAGAATCCCTATGGGGAGGAGGAATGTACTCAACCCTTGTTGATATTTGAACAAGTAAAAGGAGTTCAAGAACAAACTGAAGAACAAATTTTAAGTCTATTCTTGGCTGATTCAGCATGCATTGAATACCCTCAATCTTTTCCTAAATATACACATATATTTAGCTCTGAATTCCAAGAAAGTTGGCACCCCTCCACCTCTACAGTAGCCATCGTTTCACAAATAGATGAAGGAAAAGAATCAACTGTTCAGCCTATTGAAATCAGTCCAGGGAAATCTTTGTATATCAATGTTAGCTTAGAAACAGATCAACAACAGAAGTTGATACAGATGATTCAAGGGCAATAAAATTCTTTTGCATGGGATTACTCCGACATGAAAGGGATCCACCCAGACACATGTATGCATCATATTTACACTAAAGATCGAATCAGACCTGTTAGGCAAACCCAAAGAAGAATGAATCCAGCCTTGAAAGACATAGTGAAAGAAGAACTCCATAAACTCCCGCAAGCCAATTTCATTTACCCTACATCAAATAGCAAGTGGGTCCCCCCATTAGTTATTGTACCCAAGAAAAATGGGAAATGGAGGATTTGTGTGGAATTTCGAGAATTAAACAAAGCTACCTATAGATATTAATTTCCCTTTCTTTTCATAGACTAGGTCTTGGACACTCTATCTGGGAAGAGGTATTTTTCTTTCTTGGATGGGTTTAGTGGTTACAATCAAATCCAAATTTCACCATAAGATCAGGATAAAACTACATTTACCTGCCCCTGGGGGACCTATGCCTAGAGGGTTCTTCCTTTTGGTTTATGTAATTCCCTTGCTACCTTTCAAAGGGATGTCTTGACCATCTTCTCTTATTTGACCCATGACTATGTGGAAGTCTACATGGATGACTTCACAGTGTACCGGGATGATTTCCAGCAGGCATTGGACAATTTGGAGAAAGTACTGGTTAGGTGTAAAGAGACCAACCTTTCACTCAGTCAAGAAAAGTCTAGAATGTTGCTCACTGAAGGAATTGTTCTAGGTCACCACATCTCTGGTACATGAATACGATTAGACCTTGCCAAGATTGACATTATTTCCCAAAAAAGATCCCTAGCTCACAGAAAGAAGTCAAAAGTTTCTTAGGGCATGCTGGTTACTACAGGAGGTTCATTCAAAATTTTACAAACCTAGATTCCCCCCTATTCAAACTATTGACAAAATATGTTGAATTTTGTTGGAATGAACAATGGCAAATCTCCTTTGAAATCTTGAAAACAAAGCTGTCAAGTGCCCCTGTTTTGAGAGGACCAAACTGGTCTCTTCCTTTTCATATTTGCATGGATGCCTTAGATACCGCTTTGGGGGATGTCTTAGGACAAAGGGAAGGCTAGATTCCTTATGTTATATACTTTGTCAGCAAGAATCTTTCACCTGCTGAAGTAAATTACACTGTCATGGAAAAAGAATTTTTGTCAGTAGTACATGCCATCAACAAGTTTAGACACTGTATAATAGGATATAAAGTCTTTGTGCATACTGACCATTTAGCCATCAGATTTTTAATGAACAAGCCTGTTACAAATGCTAGAGTGACTAGATGGCTATTATTACTACAATAATTCAATATCACCATCATTGATAGACCTGGAAGAGACAACTTAGTTGTTGATTTCTTGTCTCGACTTATTCATACAAGTGACAATACTCCAGTAGATGATGATTTTCTAGATGAGAAATTATTTGCTATTTCTACTTACACCCCTTGGTATGCAGATGTAGCCAACTATCTTGTAACAGGAAAGCTACCTCAAAATATGTCTTCTCGAGAGAAACAAAGAATTGTCCAACTAAGTGCCAATTACATGTGGCATGATGATTGCTTATACCAAATTGGACCTGACTTGGTGATCAAAAGGTGTGTTTGAGAGGATGATATGCATGATATTTTCAAAGCCTGTCACGATGGCCCATGTGGAGGGCATTTTGCTGACAAAAGGACATCATACAAGTTTCTACAGTCTAGCTATTATTGGCCAACCATTTTTAAAGATGAAAAGAAATATGTGGCCAGTTGCGATGATTGCCAAAGAATGGGAAAACCTACTGCAGTCGATGAAATGCCTCTCCAAGCCCAAGTAGTGATCGAACCCTTTGAAAAATGGGTTTTGGATTTTGTAGGACCTATCAACCCCATGTATCGCAGGAAAAAGTACATCTTAGTTTGCACAGATTATGTAACAAAGTGGGTAGAAGCTAAGGGTTTGTATTCAACCAAAGAACAATTTGTTGTAGACTTTCTCTTTGAAGAATTTTTTACTCATTTCGGTGTACCTCGGGAAATAGTCACTGACCAAGGAACACAATTCACCTCAAATTTGGTCAATGCTCTTACTGAATAGTACATGATCAAACACAAAAATCTTCGCCCTATCACCCCCAAGAAAACGGGCAAGTAGAATCGACCAACAAGGTGATAGAGACCATCCTCACTAAGACTGTTCAACTACATCACAAAGACTGGGCTGATAGGTTGCCTGAGGCCTTATGGGCCTATAGGATAGCTTGGCGAAATACAACATGCCATACACCTTATGAGTTGGTGTATGGGAAGTAGGTACTACTTCCCATAGAGTTTCAAGTAAAAACCTTCAGGGCAAGTACATCAAAAGGAAATATTTTCAGACAAGTGATTGGGCAATCCTATATGATAGTAAATTCAAAAAATTTAAAGGTAAATTGTCTATTAGATGGTTGGGACCCTATGATATTGATACATTTTACGACAATGGTTCTGTAAGGATAAAGACCATTGATGAGAATTAGACTCCCTTTGTCGTAAATGGGCATCGAATGAAGGTTTATCATAAGCCTCTATCAAAAGAGGATTTTGTCAAAAATGTTCTTCAGAGTTCCGAAATGCAACTGGTAAGCAAGAGGGTCTCTCCTCCTACTGACCTACCACAGTAAGTTCAATTGCATGAATTAATTTATCCATGTACATAAGTGTGTCATTAGATAGAACTTTTCTTTTGTTTTTCTGATATAACTAACAAAGACAAAAGTTGGTTGTGTTCTCATGTAGACAAATGAATAAGGAGGACATTTACCAGATGGAGTCTTCTTTAAGTTTTTCAGACTCTTTAAAAATGAAAACATCGACGAGCAGGAACTGGCCCGGGCTCGAGAAACATCCATGGGACAGTATATAGAGTTTTGTTTAAGTTTTTCAAACTCTTTAAAATTGAAAAGACCGGCGAGCAGGGACTGACCTGGGCTCGAGAAAAAACCACAGAACGGTATAAAGATTTTTCTTTAAGTTTTTCAGACTCTTTAAAATTGAAAACACCGACGAGCATTAACTAATCTGGGCTCGATAAAAATCCATATAAAAGTAGTAGTTAGGATTATCATTATTTTTGTAATAAAAAGGAAGTGCCAACAGGAGCAGTGATGAACCTAGTTCCAAAAGAGGAGGGTTCTAAAATATCAACAACTGGTCATCCAATTCCAAAATACCCTCTTGTCACAGAACTTGGAGTCCAGCCACCAAATTCTTTTTGCATTATTCCAATGAAAACTCAGAATTCCTAAGTGTTGGTATTTGTTCCATCTACATGGTTTTTCAGTAGAATCAGATCACAGAACACCGACTACTTCTATAAGGCACTGCCACCAAGTACTGTGTCAAAATCTCTTCAAGCACCAGAATACAATGATCACCTCTGTACTTATCCGGTACCAATGATTGCCTCTGTGTTTATCCGGTACCAATGGTCATTGCTGCGCTATTCTGGTACTGAACCATCTCGCTGTGCTCATCCGGTACTAAAGAAGGAACCCTACACTATTTCGGTACTGAACCGACTTGATGTGCCCATCCAATACCAATGGTCATTCTTGCACCCATCCGATACTAAAGAAGGGACCCTGCACTATTCTGGTACTGACCATAACTCTACACTCAGGTGATCTGGTACTCAGGTAATACGATACTGGTAATAAGGTGACTGATAGCTCTAATCATATTTCCAAGTTGTTTCTTGATTTTAGTACTAGGACATACAGATTCAACATTTTTTTTCATTTTATTAAAGAAATTAGACTAATATACATTAAACATATGTTTATTCTCGAATCATGACACACTCCCTACCACGAACTTCTGTAAAATCCTTGTCTACATTCCCGTATGAAGAAAACGTCTCTATTTTTCTGAAATGTTGAGAGTACAAGGTCATTGTGTCTCTCACATGATCAAATTCATGCCTTTCTATCTATCCGGTAAATAAACCTCATAATCCCATGATTCACTAACATTCCATATGAATGACTTGAGCCACATCTTTATGCATATTAAACAATGATCCCGATGACATCAACCAATTTCACACTCACGAGTCCCGATCATAATGACCACGTCCCTTGTCATCATTATCTAATACTCTCGTGAATATGGTCTGACGCCAACTTTCCTACGAGCCCGTAAGTTGTTAGTGGATTCAACCTGCCTTACCGTGTCATCATTACCGTTGATGTGATCGTTGTAAACTGAATCTCCATTTATAAATGCTCCTCTGGATGGCTCTACCATCCAGATGAGCGTTATTTACCATTTTACTATCACACCACCTACAGTCACACTGTGATCCCGTGCCTTCGTATCTTTTGCATATTTATCCCTATCTGGTACTCCATCACAGTCTTCATCTATCCGGTACTCAACCCTCGATCCACTGTATGTGCCTCATACACCCTAAAGAATCGTTTTAAGCTAGCATGGGGGTCGACATGCATGAGCCCATATTTAAATTATACAGGGAAACAACATAATATCAAGATTGCAAGGAAAAATATGAACAGGCTGGTTGGGTGCCATTTTTGGAAAAGTTTAAAGGCCATCATGAAGGAGTCTCTCTTGCTTTTTCACAGACATATGATGGAGAAAGTGTGTAGTTTGGAGACATGAAGTTGACAATTACGGAGGTCACCATAGCAGAAGCTACAGGCCTCCTTGTGGCTGGAGAAAAATACTTCAAGAGGGTGATCGTCGACAGGAAGCTTTGTCAGAAATTCCTTAAGCTAGAACATCAAGACCTCTATTGGAATAAGGGCATTCCTCGAAGCTACATCAAAGAGGAATACTGGATGATGCTCATGAGTTTGCAGATATTTCTCACCTGCGAAGGGAGGTATGAAGTAACCTTCATTTATCATTTGAAACTTTTATCACATTTTGAGGGAGGGCCACAAATTGATTTTCCTCACTTCCTATGGATGAGTTTAAAAAACAACAGGAATCTTTGTTATAAATTCCTCAAGCCAGGACATCAAGACCCCTATTGGACTAAGGGCATCCCACGAAGCTACATCAAAGAGGAAATCGATGCATGCCCATGAGTTTGCGAGATATTTCACTCCCATGAAGGGAGGTATGAAGTAACCTTCCTATACCATTTGAAACTTTTATCACATTTTTGAAGGAGGGCCACAAATTGACTTTCCTCACTTCCTATGGATGAGTTTAAAAAAAGATGGTGAGAGGAGTGAAATCAACATCCAAGAAACCTGAAACCAGCCTCCATAACCATGGACTAATGAAAATTTTGGTTGTCCATGCCTTGAGGACACAAGGTAGTATTTGGAAGCAACTACTCCAACAGAGTTTTTCTCGGGAAGGAATGTCCAAATCTGTAGAGGCATAAGAAGTAGGAATACATAACGAGGGGTCAAGAAAAAAGGCAAAGAAAGACAGAAGGAAGGCATCAGGGATTAAATAAGACACTATTACACCCAACTCATCCCAGCCTATTGAGATATTAGAGAAAGGAAATTCTGTTGTAGAGGAACCTACTACATCTAGAAAGAAGAAATCCACCCAATCTCAAAAAATAAGTCCTATCTCAATTCAAAAAGCTAAAAGACAGAAGAAAGACTCTGAGCTAGAGGAACGATCAAATAGTGCTCCTGAAGCAACCATTAGGTTATCACCAGAACCATCCATCGAAGTGGAGAAGACCCCTGACCCCAACATGCAGAGAAAGAAAAAGGGTAAAAAAGAGAATGTGCTAGTAGAACGAATCCCAGAAGGGGCCACCACATCTGAGAAGGAGAAGCCTGCCTAGTCTAAAGTATCTAGCTCAGTTCTGAGTCCTAATGATCAGTTGTCACATAGTAAGAAATGAAAGAAGAAGAGGACAGATCAACATGAGATTTCACATGTTATCCCTGAGGCAGTTGTTGAACCCCCTCCAGAATCAGTTAAGGAATTGGAAAAGACCCATGAGGTAGTTATTGTGTCTCCCCAAAAATTGGTTAGTGACTTAGAAGAAATTGCTAAGATGACAAGTGGAAACAAAGGAAAGCTCAAAAGGGGGAAGGCACAAAATAAACAAATTTCATAACCTACACCTCAATCTTCCATGATAGAAATAAGGACTGATCAGCAGAGGCAGACTCCAGAACCCACACCTCGGGCCTTCAAGATAAAAATCAAATCGACACAGGAGAAACAAGTGTCTAGGCCTACAACTGTTATTAAGATAAAGAAGAGGAAGTTGTTTGAGGAAACTTCGACCCCTATCAACAAATCTGAGGAAGTCTTGCTTCCCATACGAAGGACCACTAGAAGCATGGCCAAGCAGATAATAGTTCCATATATGCCTTCTCTTCAAGGAGAACCCATGGATATCCCAAATTCTCCAGAAAAAGGAAGTGGCTATGGAGCTACGATTAGTGAAACAGAAGGGTTGGTGACAAAAAATTTGAGGGGTCTGAGAAAGGAAAAGGAAGCCCGAGAAGAGGTGACTAATAAAACAACCACATATAGTCTGGACAAATCTCTGAGCAAACAAAAATTGATAATAAAGATTGGGAAGATGAAACAAGAAAGTTAAGAGTACCAGGTATTAGATAGGCACATCAAGGTAGAGAATGCACAATTAAAAGAACATAATGCAGAGGTTTCTTCTAAAGTCAACAAAGTCTTACGATTTATCCAATACACTAGAGTAATTAAGAAGGAACTGAGGAGCGGAGCTTCTATTTTTAACATCATATAGCCAGAGAAATGATAGAGAATGGTTCAATTTTGTAGAAAGTTTTTGAGTATCAATTTTGATGTTGTTGCATGAGGACATGCAATGACTTCAACATGGGGGAAATGTTGAGTCTCTATTTTGACACTTCTAATGCCCTATATTACCCTGTATCTGAGCCTATTTTGCCTATGTTATAAGCATATACTTGACTGTTTCCTCCATAAACATACCCAATGACCTTGTTCATGTACACAAGATGTAACTTATGATTAAGGCATGTTTTGTTCAATTTTCTTTTGTTAATTCATTAAAATATTTGATTTTGTATAATCCTAATCGTTTGACTCCTAAGCAGTCTATTCTGGTACCTCAACATTATGGTACTACAAGATATAGTCTATTTCGGTACCCAAAACAGTTTTGATCTAGTACTGTTTGCTCCGCATCCATTCCGATACCAGGTCATGCGCCATTCCGGTACTGCCCATGCACCTAATCCGGTACTCAGATTCACGACTATGTGTATTCTAGTACCAAACCCCTATTTCCAGAATTCCCCTGTTGAACGAGTATGTCGAAGCAGATTTCGAGAAGTCAGTTGGATCGAAGCCTCCAAACCATTTTTCCAAATCATGATAGACTCCATCACTCATGCACTTCGTGTCATGAGGATGGAGTCCATCCCTAGATATTCGATGTAAATACCAATTGTAATATTTTTAAAACTGTTTGATGCTTATCCTTAGATATTGATAGTATCAACTCACCTTCTTTATAAGGGATGTTGTATAGGCGATAGGATATATGGATGAATAAGGAATGCAATGAAGCAAGTCGTAAGAACCAGATGATACATATTGTTTCTATGTACGAGATGATGAATTGCTGATTCAATTTACCAGTTGAAGAAATACAAATGATCTATTGTGCAAATTCCTGAATATAATTAGAACGTTTTAGTCTATTATATTTTTAGAGGTACCATGTAACATCCATGTATATGCTTTGTGTGATTGTGTGAATATTTCACAGTAGTGTGTTGTCAATGATTTCAAATCCATTTCAAGAGTTCAACATTAAATCATTTGTTTCTAAATTGGTGTGAGTAATCAGATACTAGATCGAATAGATATTTTCCTTTTCTAATATTGCAGGTTGACATTTAATTGTTTGAAGTGTGGGATTGTTAAGCAAATGTTATTTTGAGTTTATGATTGTAGTGTTCTCAGTAGGTRCAGGAACCAGAGGACTTTATCTCTCATCTTCATGTTCCATGATAAAGTCTCTTAGTCATGTTGGATTGTTCCTTGTACTAAAGAAGGTTTGCTTGAATAGAACATAGTGAGAATTGATTTATGTTTCAAGAGTGATTGGAGTTGATTGTTAATCACTATTTTGATTACTATAGGAAACAAGATCTTAAGTTCATCTCTCTAATTCATAAGCTTGAAATGAACAGACTTGTCACCTAAGAAAGAATCCTTTGATTGACTGTTTTTTCTTGAGAAGTTTTATTATCAGTTTTCTCTTCTAAGTTTGAAGTTGCGTGAAGTATTCAGAAATCTCAAAAACAAAGTGTTATGTTATTAATTATTTCCTTCTTAATCTATATACTACAAAAATAGATAGGTTACCTGTTCTCGGCACATATAGTGTAGCAAACTCTTTTGATTATGAATCTTGGATTGAAATATAAATGAGTGTAATATATTGAACATATTTATACACCAACAAGATGTTTTGCATTAGCAATTATGATTTCTCTTGTGGCAAGAGTGTCATTCTCCTGATGATGGAATAAGATCTGTAGTCTGAAATGTTCGTAGAGAACTTAAAAATTCACACATGCCTCCATACAATTCTCTAATGTCTACCTGTGAGAACCTAAATGAAAACCTTAGTTATGACTGTTATGTAGTTTGATTTGTTCAACTTTGATCAATGTGCTAGATACAATTCATCATAATAAATTGGCCACAAGATAGTGCTTCAATACTAAATGTTAACATTTATTCTTGTTAAGAGGGGTGGGTTGTTTTCTCTCCTTTGAGCCCGTAGCTCGAGCTACGAAGAAGTAGGCCTAAAAGTCCAACAAAGGCATTATGTCCAAGGATGCGGCCGTGAGCACACCGTGCAGTGCATAAACCATCAATATTCATAACAAATACACCCATGGAATAACAATTCAAATATTTGCAAGACATTAATTGGACGAGAAAAGAGTATTTATATTAAAATGCAATCAATAGAAGTGCATAAATGACAAACTTCTGTGTCGTCACGTTCAGAACCGAGAAACTAAGTCCCTTCTGTTGGAGTTACTTCACACTCACCTAGGATTTCTTTTTCCTAAGTTTTTTCCTTGTTTTTTAGTCATTATTAGTCATTTATCTAGTCTCCTATTTTTTAGGAGGGAATATTCCACCTGGAGAATATTCTCTTCAGTTGACACTTCAATTTGACTAGTTGAGTTGAGTCTAGATGTTGCATTGGTTTTGTCACCATGCAACATTGGGATGATCTCCATGCTAATATGCACTTGCCTTGGGATCATCACTAGAATGGCGCATTACCCTTGATTCCTTGATCTACTCCTCACTACACTTTGTTCAATCAGTTAACTGAAGACTGGTTGACTAGTTAACTCAGCTAGGTGGCACTTCACTCCCGTAATTTCCTGAGATACTAGACTAGGTGGAATCTCACTCCCGTAACTGTTGGTATGTGTCCAGATCACTCTAGACCACCACTATGGCACATTGATTGATTTATACAGAGTATATCATGTGTAAATTATTCATTATTCACAACGGTTAATGAGAATTCTTCTATTATTTCTCTCCTTCTTCTTCTTTCTCAATTTATCTATGCAAATGTGTGTAGTGTTTTCTAGCTAGATATATTATGTGCAGTTTCAACACATTTACATGGTATCGGAGCACACACACTACTAAGCAAAAGCTACACCAAATTGTTTTTGCAGGTACAAAAGATTGAAGACAACAAAAAGATGGATTTCCAAAAAGAATTCATTCTTACACCTTACAACTAATTTGCATGGAAGGAGAGAATAATGATTCATCTCTGAACAAGAGGATTGTACAGGTTAACCTTGAATACAAATATAGAACCGACATCATCCATATAAAAATCCAAGTATTTAAATCGAATGGATGAAGCACTCAAAATAATTTGCAGTCTTATTTCTCCTGATCTCCTTTTTCACATATCTTCCTGTAAGACTCCCAATGAATCTTAGACCACTTTGGAAGGGCTCTTTGGCAACTAGGATGAGATGAGGGGACACATGATGGAGGTGGAATTGCTCACATTGGATAAGAAAAGCTTCGACAATATCCAAAATTTATTTACAAAATTCAAGGAGTTACTGTCGCAACTAAAAGCTTGTGGGGTTGATAAATCTAAGGAGGAGAAACAAATGGTTCTAAATATTCTCTCCAAACTTGGTCCTGAATTCTTTGTGTTCATATCAACATTCCATTCTGTCATATTCACTTTGGATCCACCTGGAAGATGCCTTCTCTTGAGGACTTTATTGAATCACTGACATAAGAGCAAACCAAGCTCATCAACATGGAAAAAATCAAAGGCCCAAAGGCACATGCACTTACTGTGCAAGATGGTAGCAATCAATATCATAAATCTAAAGATAAATACAAAATGAAATCTTGTGCACATCCGAAGAAGGAAGGATACACAAAACCCTTCACCGATGCCTCCGAATCCAAAGGGGGAAAGGGAAGAAAAGGGGAGAAATGCATGTACTGTCACAAAGGATTTCATCCAGAATCCGCATGCATGCAAAAAATGTTGATACTGAGATGGGGGTGAATCAGTATCAAGTAAAATTTAAAAAAAAATTCATCTTATACTTAAACCATTCAATTATATCCAATGAGCAATGAACAATAGTATAAGAGTTACACCAATACACCACAATACACCATGCACAATATAGGAGAAATAATCAATAGTTATTGTTCAAGGGAAGTAATGACTTCCAAAGGTAGCTCCAGCTTCCAAATATAAAGGGAGGGATAAACCTCCAAAAGGAATATACAATCCTCCAATATCAAGAGAGGGTTGACCTCACCATCCTTGCCCCTTCATTCTACCCAAGAATATATGAGAGATAATAAAACTTTACATTAAATCATCACCATCAACCAACCATCACATAGAATCTGATAATGCTTCCGAAGAATTCTTCAACTTATGAAATTCTTAAATTCTTGGAATACTCTGATCCTGTAGATAATATTACTCATTGTATTCTCTGAAACTCCTCCAAGTTTCTGATGCAGGAGCATCGCAAGCAGCCAGCCAAGCGAGCATGAAGGCAGAAGACAGCTGGAAAGTGCAACACACATTTTGCATGTTTTGGAAATGATTTTAAGCATTCATATAATGGTTAAAGGGAAGCGTACTTGTGTATTGTAAACAGATCATGAGCGATTCACTCTCATCTATATGAGGTAGAGGTATTTATGCATAATTAATGAAAGTAGGTAGATTTAAATTCTAGATTAGACAGTTTTAGGAACAGGAGGGAAAACGACTATAGACACCCTCACCTTTGTATCATTGTATCGATCATAATTAGATCATTAAGGACATTAGCATAGAGAAGAAGCAGAGAGTTGTAGAGAAGAACCCATGTACAAAAGTTCTGCATTAATATATGAAGCTTTGATTTAGACTCATGGTGTTATAATGCTTTCTGTGTATACATGTTGAATGTTATGCTTATGGTTGTTTTATTCTCTCTGTCATGCATTTGTTATTATGCTGTCTGTGAATGTATGTTTTCATGTTGGATGTTTGAAAACTGAGAGAGAGAGAATGAGTTTCAATTGTTTCTCTTCCTGAGCGAGAGAAGTTCCTGCAAGGAGTACAGTGGAAGTCTCTGCAAGGTGTGCGTTGACAGGGTTCAGAGTTTATCTCTGAAAGCTTAGGAGGGATACCGTTGTTCTCATTCTAGTAGAAGTGCAAGACAAGCACAAAATCCGTGCAAGGTGTGTGCAGGCAGGTCGATACCTTAGAACTTATCAACTAAGGTTGAGATATTGAAGGACTTATGTTGCTGAGAAAGTGCACAGAGTCAGGAGTTCAAGTACACTGAAGTATTTGGAGGATCGCCGCAAGGAGTGTGTGCAGAAGACTCCTTGAAGACCTGAGTTGCGAAGAAATCTCAGAAGGGTTAGGGCCTTTGAATCATTCAAGAGAAAGCAGGAAGCCCAAGTTGTGTGCAGAAGTCAGGTCCTAGAGAAGGATCACAGAGTCGATTTTGAACCAGAGGTTCTTGAGGAGGAAATTGAACGGTCGAATTTCTCCGAGGAGAACTCCCAAAATAGCGAGGACAGTAGGATCCAAGAAAGTTATGGGGAAGTTAAGCATTGGACAGATCCACCTTCGAAAGGTAGGATTTAATGTGGATCGTTGATTTCGATCATTGGACTGTCGAGATCATTTCGGCATTTTGGGGGTCATAAGTCCGAAGTGTGGACAAAACCTTTGGTTGATCAAATCCCCGAAACGCGAAAAGAGTTTTCGTGTATAAAGGCGAAGAGCGACGAGGTCGAAATTTTGGAACTTCGGAATTCGGGGTTTTGGATTTCCTGAGGACGAGTGATCGAGATACATGAGGGAGGAAAGTCTAAAATCAGAAATCGTGGCAGGACATTTTTTCAACATTTCGGGAATCAACATTTTGGCATTTTCGTTGACAAGGAGTAGAGAACTCCACATCAGAAGCTTCGAGATCACGAAACGCGAAGAAGTTGCGGAGGAGCATTTCAACATTTTGGCATTTTGGGATCCGGGATCTCTAGGAGACAGTGATTGGAATTGAGAGCATCACGAACTCCCGGTACGTGAAATCGCACAAGCCATCGGATCAAGGGAAGAACCATAGCCGTTGATCTCCTTAGAAGTGGGATAACACCATTTCAGTATTTCAGGGTTCGGCATACCGGGAATCCTGATGAAAAGGGACGGGACATAGTGAAAGGGAAATCTCGAAGTCATGAAGCACGATAAAACTTAAAGTGGATTTTCGGGATTACAACAATTCGGGTTTCGGGACTCCGAGATTCTAGAGGTAGAGTTACACGTCATTGCAACTCCCGAAATCGCGAGAAGCAAGAAGCTGAAAAGGCAGGGTCCCAGGTGCTTATTGGAGGACACGTGTGATGAAGGTCACAGGGTTGGTCAAATGTCGAGGAAAATTCTGAAAGATCATAAGGGGAGGAATTTCGGAAACCGAGAAATCATAAGGAAAGAGGGACATGTGTTGGTCATCCACTCAAGTCCTGAAAAGCCGAAATAAGAGGCAAGAAAAATCGTGTGTTTGGTATTTCGGGTTTCAGAGGTCGAAGAGGTAAGACGCTCGACAACAGGATTCATGAACTTGCAAAATCCAATATCCCGAAAGGAAAAGGGGAAAGTCCCAATGTCAGTTGGATGTTGATCGTGGAGTTCATGCCAGTGCAAAGATCACATGAGCATAACTCAGAAGGACCTATGAAATACACTCAGTTGGGTGTGTAAGGAATTTCCAAGAGGAAATAAAAGAGCCAGTCAGACTCTAAGGGATGAAATTGAAAGATCCCGTGCAGACCTCGACCTGAGAGTTGGGGGTCTGCGTCAGTGTGGTATCAAAGTGAGTAAGAGTTCTTTGCTTTCTGTAGCAGAGAAAAGAGAAAATATTTGCAGCCATGCCACCGAGAAGGAGAGAGAGGCCAATGCCTGATCCAACAGTGGAAAGGGAAATGCGTGAACTACGTGCTAGGCTTGATGCCATGGAGACAACACAGAGGCGCACAGTCAACGTTGGGGATATTAGCGAGGATGAAAGTGAAAATGAAGCTGGAAACGAGGGAGAAGAAGTTGCAGCCTAAGATGCAGCAAATGAACGCCTATTCAGAGCTGTTGCGAGGATAGGTGCCAGAGTGAAAATGGACATCCCAGTATATGAAGGAAACCTGGATGTAGAAGAACTTTTGGACTGGATTAGAGCTTTGGATAAATATTTTGATTATGAGGATATTGAGGAAGACAAGAAGGTCAAACATGTTGTCACAAGACTTAAAGGACATGCATCATTATGGTGGGATGAACTACAGGCTGACAGACGTTACAAAGGCAAGCAGAAAATCAAAAGCTAGGATAGAATGGTTGCCAAGATGAAAGCCAAATTCATACCCAAGGATTATCAAATTACTCTGTTTCGGAAAATGCAGAATTTGAGACAGACGCTGATGTCAGTGAAAGATTACACTGAAGAGTTCTACAGG
This sequence comes from Picea sitchensis, assembly GCA_010110895.2. Lineage (NCBI taxonomy): Eukaryota > Viridiplantae > Streptophyta > Pinopsida > Pinales > Pinaceae > Picea > Picea sitchensis. The sequence continues at coordinate 232,179 of SNQJ01S0001672.1, read as the reverse complement.
ATAAACATCAGAGTAGGTCATCGGGAAAGTGATGATGAAAAGGTTGCCAGGTACATGAATGGTCTGCGATATGACATTCAGGATGAGATGAGCATGATGAGCCTTCGAATTGTGGAGGATGCTTATCAGATGGATTCTAAAGATGAAGAGAAGCTGAGCCAAAAGCAAGGTCAAAGAGGCCGAGGTAGAAGTCAAGCCAGAGGCAAAACAATTGCCCATGCCAAGAATCAGAAACCTAAAGAAGAGTGGAAGAAACCTCAAACTCAAACTGAGAGAGGTGGAAGCTCACAGAGAGGACAGTATGCTGATAGAAATACTTTTCCTCGAACCAGAGGAAGAGGAAGAGGCAGATGTGGAGAAATAAAATTCTTTACCTGTGGAAAAAATTGACACAAATCCTATGAATGTCCAGATAGAAAGAAAGAAGGAGGTGAAACTCACATTGCCGAAGCACAAGGACGAAATGTTGAGGCAGAAGATGTTGAGGGTGGAAGATCCTTGATGATGAGAAAAGTTCTCTTAACGCCAGAGAAGGAGGCAGAGAACCTAGCCCAAAGGAACAGACTTTTTCGGACTGCTTGCAAGACCAAAGATAGGGTATGCAAAGTCATTGTGGACAGTGGTGGCACAGACAATCTCGTTTCTACAGAGATGGTAGAAAAGTTGGAGCTAGAGACTAATGAACATCCAAGCCCATACAGAGTTTCGTGGCTACAAAAAGGACATTAGGTAAATGTCACTAAACAATGTTTAGTTTAATTTAAAATAGGAGGATACAAGGATGAAATATTATGTGATGTCATTCCCATGGATGTTTGTCATCTATTACTGGGTAGACCGTGACAATATGACAGGAATGTGATTCATGATGGGAGAAAGAACACATACACCCTGGAGAAGAATGGGAGAACTCACATGTTGCTACCGATTAAGGATAAAGAAGTGAAACCAGAGGTGAGAAACACTGTACTTTTCATGAGTGGGAAGGAAATTCTTAAAGAGGTTAAGAAGAAGGAAGATACACAATTCATCATGGTTAGGAAGCCTAGAATTGTTTTAACCAGTACAAGAGTGGATTATTTACTAGAGGAAATCCAGAAGTTGTTGGAAGAGTTTGCTGATATAGTAGTGGATGAACTACCTTGTTCGTTGCCACTGATAAGAAGTATAAGTCATCACATCGATCTTATACCTGGAGCTAGTTTACCAAACAAAGCAGCGTACAGATTGACGCCGCAGGAGAATGAAGAGGTCAAGAGACAAGTCCAGAATTTAATGGACAAAGGATTGGTTAGAGAGAGCTTGAGTCCGTGCGTTGTTCCAACAGTGCTCAGCCCAAAGAAAGATGGAGGATGTGTACAGACTCAAGGGCAATCAACAAGATTACCATCAGATATAGATTTCCTTTGCCAAGGATGGATGATTTGATGGATTGCTTGAGTGGAGCAATTTTTTTTTCAAAGATTGATTTGAAGAGCGGATATCATCAAATCCGAATGAGAGAAGGTGATGAATGGAAGACAACATTCAAGACAAATGAAGGGTTGTATGAATGACTTGTTATGCTGTTTGGCTTAACAAATGTGCCCAACACTTTCATGAGATTGATGCATGAAGTCCTGAAAGAGTTTATCGGGAAGTTCGTCATTGTATATCTGGACAATATATTAATTTTCAACAAAACAAAAGCAGAGCATTTGAAGCATTTAGCTACAGTGATGAGGATATTACAACAAGAGAAGTTGCTGATAAATATGAAGAAATCAACATTTATGAGGACATAACTCATTTATTTGGGTTTTGTTATCTCTGCAAATGAGTTGAAGATGGATCTGGAAAAGGTAGAGGCAATTAAAAATTGGTCATCACCGAAAAGTGTATTTGAGATTCGAAGCTTCCATGGATTAGCTAGTTTCTACAGGAAATTCATCTGAAATTTCAGTGGGATTAGCGCACCAATGATGGACACGGTGAAGAAAAGACATATATCTTTTCACTGGACAGAGGAAGCAGAGAAAAGTTTCAATCTGTTGAAAAGGAAGATTACTGAACAACCAATTTTGGTGTTGCCAGATTTCAACAAGACGTTTCAGGTCAAATGTGACGCAAGCGGATTTTCCATAGGAGCGGTCTTGAGCCAAGACGATAGAATGATCACATACGTCAGTGAGAAACTGAATGAAGCTAAGGTTAAGTACTCCACATATGACAAAGAATTTTATGCAGTCATACAAGTGCTGAAGAAATGGAGACATTATTTGGTTCCTAAAGAGTTTGTTTTGTACAGTGATAATCATGCCTTACAATTCGTGACTCAACAGGAGAAGTTGAACCAAAGACATGTTAAATGGGTTGAATACATGCAAAATTTTACTTTTG
>SNQJ01S0001672.1:201857-226068 GCA_010110895.2 Picea sitchensis | reverse complement strand
ATGAATTGATATCGTTCCATTGCTATATTAATCAACATTGATCTTGTCAATATCTATTGTCATAATTGCTAATATATTGATATCAGATAGTTATATGAAGTACTAACCCATTGAATTATAGCCTGCATATATTTTTTTGCTATTGTCTTGTTCCCGGCAGGTGTTCTCATTTGGGGCTACACTTCATTATTGGCTATTTAGCCAAACTATCTTATCTTGGTGGTAACCTGTGAGGAGGGACTTTTACTTTGAACTTTATACCTTGGCCTCTTCAAAACCCCAGGTTACCGGGGACGTCTCCCCTGGGCCTAACCTCCCTAAAGAGAAGGAACCTCCCCATTGAGGTGACATTGGGTGGGGTAGGTTCCTGTTATGCCAGTTTGGCCTCTATCTTCTAGCCATTTGACCTAGCTACAAACTGTGCGATAACATTTTGGCGCCATTGCCGGGGAACACTGAGTCAATTCTCCTCAAATGAAAAATCTTTTTGGTAAGCCTTGCCTCAAAGACCTTTTCTTACAAGCTTACCTGGCGACTCCACTAGGGTGTTTTTCCCCTTTTCTTTGTTAGTTTCAAGTAAACTATCTGGCCACTCCACAAACTAAAAGGAGATTCAATAATCCTCCTTTATCTTTCAGAAGGAAACCTCCCTTAAACTCTCCTGTTGTCAAATCACTTTTCGAGAAGAGCCTTCCTTTAAGAATCATGTCTACCTCTCAGACCGCTACAATAAACCCAACCAAAAATCAAAGACAATGGTCATCTACCCTTTTCAGGCTGTTAGACATGTCAGCCATACCAAGCTACCCTAGGCAGATGCCACCCAAGTATAAAAAGTGGTTGTCTAAATTCACCGGTACTGATGCAATCAGTGTCGAAGAGAATATGAGCATCTTTTGGGCATTCTTTCAGCTTCACCCCATCAGTGATGATGCTGAATATTTGGTCGTGAAGTTGTTCTCTGCTACTCCCTATGATGCCTCAAGGCGTTGGTACCTCGGCCTTCCTGACAGAAGCATCAAAACCATGGATAGACTTGAAGAGGTCTTTCTCAAAAGATGGAGTATCAAAGAAGACCCTAATATGCTTCTCACTCGACTAAATAGCCTTGCTAAGTATGAAAATGAGTCCATTCGAGAGTTTCACACCAGATTCGAAACATTGCTACAAAGAATTCCCGCAAGCCATCACCCAAAAGATGACTACCTTGTCCATATTTACACCAGATATTTCAATGACCAACTAGGGTATCTTCTTATAGACAAAAACCCTCGGTCCATTCAAGAATCCCAAGAGCTCGCCACTAAGATAGAAGGGAACCTCCTTTCATCTAAAATTGAGCCTTTTGCTAACTCGAGGGGGAGAATAGACACCAAGCATAAAATAGTACACAATGCTGAGCCTACTTCAGATCTATGTACCAGTATAAGCAAGCTACAAGCTTTCATGGATGGAATCATAAAGAACCAAGAAGAAATGATGAGCCAGATTGTCATACTTGAAAAGTCCCACATCCAAGAACCTAGGGCCCCATTCAAAGGACAATTCCTGAAAGGGAACCAATTTTACAAGCTAAAGAATGACCATGAAGTTCCAAATACCTTGGCCCCTACGAACGTTGTTGATGAAAATCCTTGGTGCCTGGAGTGCAATGAAGCACATTGGGAGCATGAATGTCCTTATAACGCTGGCCATCAACAAGTCATCAACATGGATTGCTTCATGGGGTTCCCTCAGATAAATATCACAAATATAGAACATCAAGAAGCCGTAAGGGAAGCATCCAGAGCAGCAAGGATGGCGGTGATAAACAACTTGGATCGGGAATCATGAGAAAATCTAAAGAAACAAGAAGTTCAAGTGTATAGAAGGAATAACTCGAAACAACCTACTGCTGATTAGGCAAAGCCCCTGCCCTTGGAGATACTTCTTCCCAAGACTTCCAAGGCTGGTAAGGTTGACCTAAATTTTGACTTCGAAGGGGCGTTATCGAAGATGCATGTGAATGTTCCCCTGAGAGAAGCAATCAAGATCCCATCCATCAAGGAACGCTTTGACACTTTCTTTTCGGGATCAGATGAACCTATGGATCCCCCTATTATGTTGCAAGCTGATCATTTCAGGGTCCAATATGGTGAAAACCCTCCTTTCTTCATGACTTTGACAATGAACAACAAAAATCTCAACAATTGCATGCTAGATACAGGTGATGGTGCCAACATGATGTCTCTTAAAGTCATGCAACAAGTGGATTTGAAGGTCACTAGGCCTTACAAGAATGTGTGTGGTTTCGAATCTAAAGCAATACCCACACATGGGGTGGTTGAAAATGTTGAAGTACGCATGAAGGAGTATCTAGAAAAGACAGTCCACATTGACATTGTGGTGGTTGATGTCCCAGACGTGTGGTTCCCTTGAGATGGACCTCACCTTTTTGCGATTACCTTTGAAAGATGGAATGGTGGGACGTCTACTTAATGTGCCAATAACTGGGGACCATCTACAGGATATTGTTCATCCTGTAAATAATGACAAAACACAGAATGATATGATACAAACTCTTCAAAAATATTCTCCAGAAGACATGCCCTTTGCAACAGAAGAAGACTTTGATCATATTGAATGGCCCAAGAAAGAATAATACCAACAACTCCTAGATGAATTCAAGAACAAAGAAGTTGGGACGGTGAAGATATTAAAGAAAAATGAAGATGACGTACAAATCCGCCCGTCCCAACAAGAAGTCTTTACAGCAGAAGCCCACCCACCTCCCTCAGTACAATACACCAGGGTTGTCTAGGGAACAACCAAATACAAAGTCATAAAGTATAAGGAGGGAGATATGGTATGGATGTGGGATACTAAAAAAGGAGAGCCAACTAATGTAAAAGGGAGCACATAGTCATGGCTCAGATCCTTAAAAGTTGGAATGGAATCAGTTGATAACTCATACTACTTGTCCACTTTGGAAGGAAGAAGGCACCCATTACCCATCAACGAGCACCTCCTTAAACCCCACCAAGGTGGGGTGACCTGAATTCATAGGTAAGTGAAGGTAAGTAGGCATTCTTCATGTACTATACCATTTGCATTTCATGTTAGTTTGCTTCCACATTTGCATATTGATTGTTTTATTTCAGTTATATATATATATATGCAGGGTGGCAATACCACCCCATCTTTGTTACTGATGCCCTTATCGAGTTGAGCAGGTCCGCAGGTTATGCCAGAGATGCTGAGTTTCTCATGCGCTCCACAGTTAGCATATGTCCCCGAGTTGGAGCTAGATGTTATCCCCAATTCCTAGGGATAACTAGGAGATCATGTCTCGAGGCCCACAGGTCCTAGACATGGAGTACCGAGAGCAGGATTGACCTGAGCATGGCCCTGGAGGGCCCATCCTTTTCTTCTTTCATCAGATTCGTCTTGTCAAAAACAACAACATCCATCACCATCGGCTTGGTATTGTATCAGAGAAGACTCTTGCTCCATGAGGTAATTGGTCTAGGCATCATGGTATGTGTCACTTTTGAACATTATAACCTTTAAATGTATGCATCTAATTCCTTTTATTTCTGTTTACTGCTTGGATCTTACATTGACCCACTTGACCATGCTTGGGGAGATTGACCGGGTGCCCTAGCAAGCCTGTACCCATAAGTTTTGGTTTGCCACTGGGGAGTTTATAAAGAGCCATCATCCTCTCCCATCATACCATCACTTTTCCATCTTGTCTCCCGCTCATCTATCCCATTCCCCTTGTCTAGACATTAGGATGATTTGTTTGTGGGGTTGCACCTTACCTCATGGGAAGAAGGGGCTAAAGGCCCAGAAGGTAAAAGCAGCTGGTAAAAGATAAAAGCCTAAAAATGAAACCTCGAGATGCTTCGCCTAGGGATCCTCGAGAAGGCAATAAAAAGCCTCTCAGCAAGAAACAAGAGGGACCCAAAAAAATAACAAACAAGACCTAATCAAGAGGATAGGGGGTCTCATCATGAGCCAACCTATTATGTTCATGGGTACCTAACAACATGACATTGCCACCATCTGGTTACCATGCCAGGGAAGTGACCTTTGGTTGCATGGCCAAGGGAAAGGGGGTCTCATCACGAGCCAACCTTATCACCGCTATGAAAGTACTTGTGGGTAACACTGTCAGCTCTGGTCACCACGCCAAGGCAGTGTCCTCTGGTTAGCCCTTGAATAAAAAGAAAAAGAAGAAGAAAAAGAAAATAAAGAAAATAATACAGGCAAAAGGGGCTTGGAAAAAATTGCATCCATGACAGGTACAACTCGCCTTCTACAAAGGCACCCACAGGTAATATCATGCATCCCTAGCTCTCACTCTACTCATATGTCTGGACATCCCTGGAACCACTTCACCTCGTTTACATGGCTTGGATGAAACCCCTTGGAAACTTTCCTTTCCTTATGGATACTAACCTAATAGGGTATCTTGTCCCTTTTCTCAACCTTGTATTGTAGGTTTTTGTAGAGTCTTTGAGCTATTGAATGATACATCATGGATTTTATGCATATGTTTGATAGAATTGATGATGAAATGTGATTGACATTTCTATGATCCCTGTGACTAATGAGCCCATGGAGGGCATAGTCTTTGATGTGCAGGACCATGCCCGATGGATAGGTACCATGTGGACCGGTACACATGGGGAGATGATTAGTTCGGACCTCCATGGGGCTGAAGAGCCCATCAGATGGTTGTTGAGACCCCATCAGAGGCAGAGACAGGACAATGTTTGACCGAGGTCTTGCATCGGAGAAGAAGAGGACGTTCCATCAGGAGCACTTTGGCTAAGCCAGACCTAGGGGGATAGACCCACTTACAGTGGAACGTTGGCCCCATATGACCTAGGAAGTCACCACGAGACCTAGGACGTCATCATGAGCATATGGCAGATGGACAAGGTTGTTGGCATGTGTGGCAGTTTGGGAGAGCCCAAGAAGGGCTAACGTCTGGCCTCTGGATGCTGCACTGGCCCCAAAAAGGCCTAACGTCTCCCTCAGGAGGGCTTGACGTCTCTCTTTTTTCTCATTTAGGGTTTTAAAAGAACATTTAATGTAAAACAATATGATTTTTGTTTAAAGCCTTGTCCGCTAATTTTTATGACCTAAAATTAATTAAAGGTCATGATACATTATATATTGAGGAGTTTTATCCTCATTTTGACATAACACACAACTCACTCTCCTAGTGAGATCTGATTTTTGCACCCTTGTTGGGTATTTCATCTTTTGAGTGAGGCACACTTGTTGAAGGAAGGATTTTCTTGGTATTTTTGGCATTTCTCTTGAAGGAAGGTTTACAACTAGGGTTTGCAATCCTATTTCTTCATGATATGTAAGTGTTTTTTCTACAAAACTTCTTAACTGAATGGCTGTAGTCTTATATTCTTGCATTTATTATAAATTTTGCTGATTTTGAAACCCTAGGGGACAAACACACAAGTAGGTTGTTGTCTCATGTCCCCTAAAAGAGAAATTCTCAGCCATTGAAGAAGGTAGGAAGAGCCTAGCCATTGCTACACTCTTTTTACTTCTTCCCTTGTGCTAGCCGTGCTTTTTAATAGTTAAGAAGGAGGAGACGTCCCATGCCTAGGTTATCTACACCTAGGGTTGTCCTGCTTCTAGGGTTTGGTGATAGGGCCTTGCCATTGCAACACTCTCCCTCACCTCACTCTCTTGTCTTGACTTATCTTTTATGCTAGCCATTTTGCCAAGTTTAACCTAAGGAAGGAGGAAAGAGCACGAGGATTTGCTTAAGCAACACCAGAGTGAGCCTCTTTCCCCTAGGGTTTTGATTCTGGGGCCCTGCCATTGCAGCACTTCAGAACCCTTCCCTCTAGTCCTTAAGCCTATTCCCTTCAACCTTTGTGCCCTCTCTTAAATTGACTCCATTTACCCTTAGGCACTGATCTTAGGTCCCCAACGTTGAAGTGATAGTGGTCAAACAACTCTTAAAACCTTTATAAATTTGAAACCCTAACTAACTACTAACCCTAATAAGGCTGACGTCACACTTGGTTATTCCATCTTGGCACAACATTTTCTATTGATAGGCAATTAGATGGTGTTTTAAAGCATTTATTGAGTAAGGGATTGATTAGATACATTGTTTGCTGCATCATCTCATTATTTATTGATGAATTGATCTCGTTCCATTGCTATATTAATCAACATTGATCTTGTCAATATCTATTGTCATAATTGCTAATATATTGATATCAGATAGTTATATGAAGTACTAACCCATTGAATTATAGCCTGCATATATTGTTTTGCTATTGTCTTGTTCCAGGTAGGTGTTCTCGTTTGGGGCTACACTTCATTATTGGTTGTTTAGCCGAACTATCTAATATTGGTGGTAACCTGTGAGGAGGGACTTTTACTTTGACCTTTATACCTTGGCCTCTTCAAAACCCCAGGTTATTGGGGATGTCTCCCCTGGGCCTAACCTCCCTAAAGAGAAAGAACCTCCCCATTGAGGTGACATTGGGTGGGGTAGGTTCCTGTTACGCCAGTTTGGCCTCTATCTTCTAGCCATTTGACCTAGCTACAAACTGTGCGATAGCACATACATGGCTGCCAATTTGAATTACACTATATATCCATGTGAAAATATACCAAACAACTGTCCATGGCCATGAATAGGAAATACAAAGGTGACTACATGCTAAAGGATTTCATAGTCACAAACAAGGTCCAGTTAAACTAGTCTCAAAATCAATCTGAAGATATTTGTATACAATGGAGTACAATCTGATCTCCCATGATCATTTAAGTCACATAGGTACTGGTCCAATGAAAGGTAGTAACAACTCAGGAAATATGTGACTATAAACTGATGTCTTCAGATCTTCTACACAATCTGCCAAAGGTTCAAGTCTACATCGTGTGAATAAAAGAGTTGAGGTTGAACACAATGAGACTTTGTTTGATTACCGATCATTGAGGTATATCGTTAACAAACACGAGACAACTTACTGATGATGAAAGTAGGTATCAATGAACTGATTACATTCTTACAAGTGTGAATAAAGGAGTCGGGGTCGAACACTTGAAGAATCCATCGATCAAGAGACATTGATGTATTCCCAACTATCAATGGCTAGAGAACCTGCCACTAATGACTGCAAGCCTTTAGGTACTCATAGGACTCTAGGTCTCGTCTCTAGAATAGATGAGCTGAAGTTGATGGAAGGAGACCAGCTAAAAGGAGATCATTAAGGCACATCTCATCATTCAACACGAGGTATAAATCAAGAGCTTGATGATTTGGAGTAAATTAGACGAAGAACATGTTCACGAACCAACGACCCTGTGTGTCTTTCACATGTGCTAGGTGCAAGCAGTACACGAAAAAGACCGTCTGAATAGAAACCAATAAGGAAAACTGCTGACAAAGGCGAGGAAACCACCAATAGGGATAATGACATCCAAGACATTTCAAAAATCCCAATGTGTGAATATTCTATCTTGCCGTCTAACACAAGGGAAACCACCCAGTCAACGACCAATGATGAAATGTCGACTGATGGGTTCAAGGTTAGCTAACAATGAGGAAAGTAGGACTGAGGTGCGCAATAGGACTACAAATTCATGTTATTCTGAGACACACTGAGGGTATGGCCGACATGCAAAGTCAAGATTTTTGAGGAGTGTCCGACACAGGTTGATAGAAATCCTTTGAACAAGAGCATGAGACATATGGAAGACTCTAGAAACATAGAATCAATAATAAAACTTTGAGATGCTGGAAGCATCAATCAAAATATCCATAGGGAATGGAAGAGTAACCAGTCGGGGGAGTAAACTCTCTGTAACAAGCTCAACTTCCTAAGGTCATGCTAAACCCAAAATTTTAATGACAAGTGGACTAAAAAAATTTGTGCTCTGTTTAAAGGCGACAAGACTGCTGCCAATATAAGATAATATTCCCTTCCCACCCGTCGTTTTTTGTTTTTTCATAGTCAAATGAATGTTATGATACATAGGAGGAAACAAGTGTCGAAAGTAAGAAAAACTAGTTCCAGCAGTGGAACATACCTATGCTCAATGCAACGAGGTGCATGCGGGAGATGGACACTCGAGGGAATGTTTCCTCCTCGGTATAGGGTGTCAAGCTTCAAAGGATATAAATGAGGCTCTACTTGGTTGAAGCTGCAAACTGCTGAGGTGAACGACTTAGGCTCAATACTGCAAGCAAGGGCATGAGATGCAATTACAACTTAACGCCAAAAAATGTCCTTTTTCATAATCTTAGTCTACTTGGTTTGAAAAAGGGATAAACTTGCACCAAATAGACATCCTTTCAAATCCAATTTGCGAGTGTGAAAGTGACAAGTTCACTCGACAATCTTTTTTCTTTTTCAAAACGAGTCAGAAAAGAGCTTAATCAAGACTCACGATCTTTAAAACCCAATTGACGAGTGTGAAAGAGACAAATTCACTTGACAATATTTTTTCTTTTTAGACAAGTCAGAAAAGTGCTTAAATCAGACTCGTTGGGGGGTTTCTAGATGATATGTCATGGGGGACGCCAGGGCTCCCGTGTAGGATTTATGTGAAAGGTCAGCATCTTACGAATAGTTGACACAAGCTTGGGAAAACCGAAATCTCTCCAAGTCGAGGAGGATAAAGTGCTAGCAGAGGTTACCTTCTCATATATTGGATAACGTCTCTTACTTGAAAATGCCTAGGAGAAGGAATTGGATACCCCAAAAGACTATCCCAATCAAAGGGAACCTCTTCAGGACTTGGAGGGAGATCACTCGAGGAGAGTAAAACTCTCTCTTGCTTAGAAGGTGCATTACTGGAAATGCTAATGACATGGTTGAAGGATGCATCACCCTCCAAAAGATGGATTGACTGGAGATTACATTGGTATGACCACTTCTTCAACCGTTGGTTGAATAGGATGTGAGACAACATGGCCAGGAGACTCATCACCCTCAAACATATTAGTGGGGTCGGGAGATGATTGCATCGACATGACTACTGTGTCAATCAAAGGAGAAACAGAGTGTTGGGAATCCAAAGATGAATCAGAACTCGATGGGCCCCTAGGTGAGGACCAAACTTCTGGTATCCCAGTAGTAGCAGGACAAAAACGAGTAAGGTGATCTCCTTCACAAATCCTACAAAGGAACTTGGGCTTACATCTTACACGTCTAGGCTTCTCAATCGTATGAATATCCCCAATGTCATTCACAATGGCTAGCGACATGCTTTCAACATTACTAATAGAGGCTGGAGATGTGATGTCAGGATGACTCATGGAAACTATAGTGGTGCCCCCATCTTGACTTGCAGTGGTTGGTTGTTGGTCTTCAACATGACTTACAAAGGTTGTTGACCAATCTCCAACATGGCTAGAAGAGATTGGTGATGGAATTCCATTACGAATTGTAGTGACTGGAATGGTGGCGGTGGTGAGTTGTGGCATTTAAGACCAAGGTCCTGGGGAATACTGGTTTTGAGACATTGCAGGCCAGGAAAGGTCCTGGTTTCCACCTTGTCCTTGTCCGAAAAGGTAGTATCCTCTTCTTAATTGATCCATAGAGGTTTTTACAAGCATCATCACTGAAGAAAATGTCAGCGAAGAGACAAAATTATGATAAGGATTATTCAAGTGAGGATATATGTTTCCCCCATGGGAAGGGGTTCCATGAAGAGGGTATCCCATACCATAAAAATGATTCCCTCTGTATGAAATAACAGAGGACATATGGGGACCCACCATGGGAAAAGTGTTCGTAGGAATTGGCATAGTGGACGAAGGATACATGGATGGGGTGTAATAAGTAGAAAAACCACCCATTTGAGCACTGGCTCCTGAAAAAACATGGCTAGGATTGGATCTGTAAGAGGGGATATTCCAACCCCCCACAATGAGAGTTGGGTGAGGGACATGACTCATATCAAATGAATATGTGGAGAGAGGAGTCATGGTGCCCCCAGATCCAAAACTAGGATTCATATAATAAGCAGACAAGGGAGAGGATGGAAAGGGTGAAGGCATGTTTGGCATACCAAGAGAAAAATTATTAGAGACCCAAGGCATTGATTGAGTGTCGTAATTATGCATACCATTATTAAATTCGGATGGATTCGTCCCCATGAAATGAGTGAATGTCATGGGGGGGTAATGGTAAAGGGGGGAGCCACGAGAACTCCACTATCCATGATAATGAAAACTCAAGGCACGATATAAATCCTAAGGCCCACTAGTAATCAAAGAGCACACCAAAAATAATCAAAAGGCCAAAATGCACACAAACATGATATAGTGGCTGAAAGGGGCCTCCCTCTCTAAAGTAGGTATGCCTCACCCAAGAGGGGCCTGAGACTCCTCTGCTAAAGATCGGAAGTGTCAAAATCAGTTATAAGGGCCCTCGTGGGCTTAAAAACCAGTCGGTCAGATCCCCCCGGAGAGGTAATCCTCCATAAAGGTTGTGTATTGGATGAACCTTATCTGACCCAAGGTATCTGCATAATAACCCCTGCAAGTAACCTATGTGGTACCTAAGTCAAGCAACTAAGCAACCAAAATATAACCGATGCACAGGCGAACAGTCGTAAGTCAAGTCCACCGTATGGGCAGGGTAACAAGGCCCAAAACCTTGAAAGCACCACCTCTCACAGAGGTAAGGATACTAGCAAGATCCCCATATACGAATAGATCCCCAGAAATATATCTAACACTAAGAATGTATCGAGGGGATATCCCTTCAACCAACCTCACACGATCTCGTTCTTAACTCCGGTGTAAGCGGAGCCTCCTGATATTATCGATTATACAATGGATTTCTCCACTCCCTTAGTCAGACACATATGTTGATTTAATAGCCTTGGAGAAGTTTACTAACAAAATCCTATTCCAAGGCTCTAAATCCTAAGCTAGTTTGTGCACCCCAGAAAAATAAAATCATTACTAATCAATTTTAAATTATAGCGTTACTTTTAGTGGCCTTGCTTACTCAAAAAGTTGCGGTCGTGTAACTAGTGATGTTATGAGGCAACAAGTAAAATAAATGAATATGAATACAATGTAAATTCCTAACTTCAATTCCCAATAAATGATATTCTTTTCAAAATGAAATTCTCAATTCAGTTATGCAATTCTAAATAAAATGCAATCTTTCTTTACATGTACTAAGATCAATGATAAGGACTCTAAACATCAAAATGCCAACAATGTAAAATGCCTAATGTTTTTGTATTTTCAATATAAGAGAATGGAAATGCAAGGACTGGACACCAACTTGATATAAAAACTCTACTGTGTGTAAACAAAGACAAACCAAGTAGGATATCAAGAAGCAAAACACCCAGCCCAAGATGCAAGGACAATCAAATGAAAAGGATGATGAGAAAGGCACCGCCCAAAAATTCAACCAAAGAAAGGTTTCCTGTCATTGCACAGACACTTAACAGTTATAACAAAGACCTAAGAAGACTCAACAATCATCAAAACCTACCCAACAACCATCAAACCCAACAACCAAGCAACAAAGGGTGATGTATGCAACTGTTCAAGGGAAAAGCACGTATATACGCCTCTTGCAGAAGGACAACATGTGTATGTACGAGACTGTTAGGCAAAAGCCCACGTATATGTGTCAAAATACAATGAGGCTAAGGAGAAGGCTAAGAAACTTAGACTTAAAATGAACATATGTTGTCAAGCAGTCATACGACAAGAAACTCAATATAAACGAGAGCAATCTAAGGAGAAAAAAACTCCAAACCCCAAAAAAGAATATTCTATCCCCAATATGGTCGCCAATTCTATTACGAGGAAAATCTCTCTATGGATAGGGGTAAACCAAAACAAACAGAAATGACTGTAGAAATCAACTCTAATTTCAGGTGTGCTATATAAACAAATATGCTAGCAAGACAAGATAAAATGCCTACCTCGTCCAGACGTTCGGCGAAGTCCACCGTTGAGCACTTGACTAGCAATGCACCTGCAACTTGTCCTCAACAACCAAAAAACGCAAGCATATGGTGATAATATATAATGTTATCACATTCAATAACATAATCCATCAACATTCGTAATAAATATGCCGATGGAATAACAATTCAAATATTTGCAAGATATTAATTGGACAAGAAAAGAGTATTTCTATTAAAATGTAATCAACATAAGTGAATGAATTACAAACTTCTGTGTCGGGACGGTTCAGAACCGAGAAACTAAGTTCCTTCCAGTTGGGCCTCCACCACTTCAATCCTCCACCAAAGACAATCTCATATAATAGAGGCTATGATGTTCTCAATCATGTAGGGAAGAGCTTGGGGGCAGAACAATGTGTTCATACTTAAAAGGACAAAGGGATGCAGACTCAATATGAAGTGAATAATTTCTCTAGAGTAACTTTTCTCTCAAAGTTGAATTCTTCTCCCCTTTTCTATAGCTCGGTTTTGTCCTATTTGTAGCCTTCAAGTGGAACCAAAGGGTCGAGTTGGAATGTTTCCAATATATGGAAGGTCAAGGATCATGGATCTCGTGACGTGACATGGAAATCCGACACCATTTTTTAATTTTGGGCACAAATCCTGATGTACACAGGATGTAGTGGTGCAACCTGCGTATACGCATGTTGTACTATAGGTAGGGTGTGTATATTTGGAAAAATAATGTTTTTAGCTCTAGAAATTTCAAAAAGGGACTTCAAGTCTGCATAGGGAAACATAAAAAATCTTTATGTGCAATTTTTCATAGGGTGAGGCAAATATTGCTATAACACCGTGATTGACAACAAGACAATAAACAAGTGTATAGAAACGCAAAAGCAATGATGATGATCATGACGAGAATAATACCTTCCTTTCTAAGAGGGAGTGTTGAAGTTTGAGTAGCTTGGAAGATATCCTTATTGTATTTGACCAATACAAAACCCTAAAGAATATTATTATATTATATTTGTTAAGACGACCGTATTGTGACTTTGTAAAAGTCAACCCTATTGTGCCTTAATAAGTAAAATGAAGAATAAAAGGATAAATTGACAGGTCGGCCCAGACCTAATTTTAGGCTAGAAAAACTACTATTTATAAAGGAGGCCAATGCCTCATTTGAATACGCAACACACTAGCTCTGTAGTTAAGAAGAGGAAGTGCACAAGTCTTAGAGAGAGAGACTACTACAGTTAGGAGGTGATGTTGTGGAGATTCTTGGTCTACTTCTTAGTTATATATTGGTTATATAGTGCGCTACTCTTCCCTAGTCAAGGGTTAGAGGAGGATCTTCTGCTTTATTAGCTCTCTCTTGGAGAGAGGCATTGTTTTTGGTTGGTGAATCTATATTGAAGAAGTTTTCTAGGTTTTTCCCAGGGTAAATCTTGTGTATGTTGTGGATGTTATTCTTTCAATGATCCTTTACATGTAGTTATTGTGCTAATGGTTAAAAGTAAAAGAAAAGTAATCTAATTAAATGCTTAAGATGAAAATTCAACAAACAATTGGAAGGAAGACCCCGAGCACATATGGATTGTAAGGAAGGTCTCCCTACAAATAGAGCTCATTTGTTTGATGGAACAAACTATGCATCATGTAGTATAAGGATGCATAATTATATAATGGCTCTTGGGTTTGATATTTGTCAATCAGTCGTGACTGGGTATATAGTCCCAAAAAATCCACCAATGGATAACATCGAGAAGAACGATAGCGAACATAATGCAAAAGCCATGAATGTTATTTTGTGTGGTCTATCAGAATCGATTTTTTTTAAGGTGATGCATTGTGAATCAAAAAAATATATTTGGGAGAAAATTCAAAGTATCTATGAATGAGATGACAAGGTGAAGAAGAAAAATATCCAAACTCATAGAAGACAATTTGAGAGTTTGAAAATGAAAGACGAAGAAAATGTTGTAATTTATTTCCTTCAAGTGGATGAAATTATCAACACCATTAGAGGACTTGGTGAGAAGGTTGAACAACCAATGATTGTGCAAAATTTTGTAAGGTCTCTCCCCTTAATATTTGATGCCAAGGTCTCTGGCATTGAAGAAATGAAGGATCTGGAGAAAATGGCGATGGGTTAGTTGCATGGATTCTCAATGCATATGAGATGAGGACAGAAAAAGAAAATCTAGCACGGGAAGAAGCAACTTTCAAAGCATCAAAGAAAACAAAAGGACACAAATTATTTGATTGTTCTAGCCATGAATCAAATACAAAAGAAGCATGATTTGTGAGAAATCTAAAAAGAACATATGACAAATACAAAGGTATGCTACCCTTCAAATGTTTTAATTATGGTAGAGTAGGAAATTTTGTTGCTAAATGTACATATGCAAGAAGGAAATACAATGATGATTAGGACAACAATGATAAAGAAGAACATAACAATAAAATCAAACCTTATAGACATAAAATAGGAAAATATACTACGAAGAAGATTTTTTACTCTAGAGTGGGCAATAACTCGTCTGAAGAAAGTGATGGATATGTTTATGATATTGACAAAGAAGAATTCCTCTTCATAGACATGGATACAAAGTCTACTGATAAATAAAAAGAAGACAATCAGAAAGAAAAGTCATATCAAGAAGAAGAAGACATTGATGGGGAAGTGAATCTTGAAGAAAAACTCGTTAGTGCCTTAGAAGAAATAGATAGACTCGGGGGAAATAATAAAAAGCAGAAAGATAAATTTTAGAAATATGAAAAGAAGGATCGTGATCTTGATGAAACAATAAAAACAATTATCATCCTAAAGACTCAGCTAGAAGAGGAAAAAATGATAGAAGATGTGGTGAGAATCTAGTTGAAAGAAAAGGAAAACAATTGTGAGAAGCTAGAAGCTGAAATAGTTTCCTTAAGAAAGGAACTAGAGAAAACAACTGATCAATTGAATAGAAGATTGAATCTTGGAAATATTATTGAAATATTAGATAATATTCTCAAGTTCCAAAGGTCACCATTCATCAAGACAGGTCTTGGCTACGATGAAAAACAAAATACCCCCGAGGGTGATACAAGCACTAAGGTCACAAAGCCGTTAGAAAAGGAAAATGAAGAAAATACTAAAATCTATGCCAACATTCTCAAAGGCTCCATCAACAATGAAAACAACAATAGGAAAGGAAATGATTATTAGCAGAAATTTGATTCTTCTCACAAGAATGAGTTCAGAATATTTGTTCCACCAAGAAGACCTTTCACAACCCGATACCAAAATCTCTTTCTTGGCTATTGCTTTTCTTGCAATAATTTTGGTCATAAAATAATAGATTGTAGATCTTATGCAATAAGTGATCATGTGAGAGATAGAATTAGAGGTTCTTATTAAACCTTAAAGAATGAATATATGAGCAACAAAACTAGAAGTTCTCATGGATTTATTGATAGAAACTACAATCCATTTACTCCCCTACTTGATTACAATGTTGAATGTTATAAGTGCAATAAATATGGGCACATAGCATGTGACTGTAGAAGAAACATAATAAAGTATCCTAAACAAAACAAGGAAGAAGATGCTCTTACCAAGCATAGAGAATAATACACAAAGGTGTGGAAAAGGAAGAAATAAGAACCGAAGAAGGAAGAATGTGAACTTGCAATGTATGCTCAAGACAAAGGAATCCAATGGTAGATTAATAGTGGATGTTCAAAACACATGATAGGGGATTATAACAAATTTCTCATCCTAAAGGAAGAAAAAGGAGTCAAGGTTACCTCTGGGGATAATGCTTATGCAAGGATAGTTGAAAAAGGTACCCTTAGTCTTGATAATGGAAAGATTAAAAAACATAATTTTTTGTATGTTGAAGGGTTAAAACACAATAATCTAAGTGTCAGTGAAATGTGTGATCAAGGTTACAATCTCACATTTCATTCTAAAGGATGTGAGACAAGGAAAGCAAGTTCAAGAAGATTAGTGGAAAATGAAAATAGAACCTCGAGCAATGTATATGTTCTTGATGAAGTAAAAGGAGAAAAATGTTGTATGGGAGTGATATCCCTCTCATATTTTTAGTAAATGGAAGCACAATCTTGGGGGGAGGGGCAACCCTTTTCCATTGATGTCAAAGGGGGAGAAGTTGCAGATAAAGGAAGAATTACAAACATAAGGAAAGTTGCAGACTGGGGGAGTATCAAAATTGACTAAGGGTTTCCATCAATGACCAAGGAGGAGATTGTTGGAAATATTGTTTTTATTGATGTCAAATATAGGGGGAGACTACATATGTCCAAGTTAAACATTTCAATATGGATATTGTTGGAAATATTGTTTTTGGATTTTTGATGCTCACTTTGGATACCCTATCTTTGAAGGATTTTTTACTCTAAATACATAGCTCAAATGGGAGCATAGGTTATATGGTGACGCAGGCGCGCGAGCTACCTCCTCCTTTGACTCTTCGCCCGCTCACAGGATCGCTCCAATTCTCCGACGAGCCGAATTAGCTCTTTAGATTCCGGAGTGGAATCCCTGTCAAACACCTGATCCATAGGTCCTTTACCTTTACCTCACGATCTCCTGCACTTCACCGTGACCTTTCCCCGACTCTGTATCGGGGTTCGGGGTTTTGGACTTTCCGCTGTCGAGAGTCACTGTACTCTCCAACTCCCGATCTCCGATGAGCTCTCTGCCCGGCCTTGGCCCCTCTGGCTATGCCCCTTGGTCCATACGACCATTCTCCGTAAGACCGCAGCCTTATATCATCCTATCGGGGTTTTGAGTTTCAATTTCCCGATGAGCTCTCTCCTGCCCTTAGCCCCTCCTGGCTAGACTCTGGTCCATGTGACCTTTCCTATATGACCACAACCATATACTTCTGTTGGGGTTTCGGGGTTTTCGATGTCAAAATACAATCGTCCCCTGGATCCACGATCCTCTGATTCCCGACGCGCTTTAACCTCAGCTAGCCCTCCTGGCTCAGCCCTTGGTCCACGTGACCATCACCCTGTGACCACAACCTTCCCCCTCGTCGTGGTTTCGGGTTTTGCGATGCCAAAATGCATACGCCTACGGGATTCCCGATCATCCAAATCCCGACTCTCCGCTACACTGACAGCTGGCCCCTTCACGATGACACTGTCCTCCTCCTCTGCTGTGTTGACAGCTGGCTTCCACGCTGACTCCTTTCGCCTTTCGGGATTTAGCGGTTCGCGATTTTGAAATGCATGAATTCTTTGCTCCCGGGATCTCCGATATCCCGATACCCAATATGGGATGCCACCTGTCCTCCTCGTCGACTCCTCTATGGCCCCACACTAGTACTCTTCCTGTCGGAGTATCTTGTTTCGCGATTCCAAGCGGCAAGTGTTTCCTGTCCTCAGAAACCCCGATTCTCTGAACACCGATTCTCCGTCAGGATGACAACTGACTTCGACTACGATGCCTCCCTCCTTTCCGACGTGCTGACAACTGGCCGCACAATCGTACCTTCCTCCTCATCTGCTGTGCTGACAGCTGGCTCCCACTCATCGGGAAATCACGTTTCGCGATTTCAAAGTGTACAAACAACTTGTCACCGGGATCTCTGATATCCCGATGAACCAAACGCCGATGGTCGGCTTCCTTGTTGGGAATTTCCCGATGACGCTGATCGCTGCCACGTGTCCTTCCAGATGGATGATCCCGATCTCTCCGGGATTTCGAGACTTATGATGTCCCAACTTTCTTGTCCTCAGGAACTCTGATTTCCCGAGGGCCAAATTCCTGACTCTCTCCAGATCTCCGCCACGTGTCCCCGCTAACGGATGGCTCTGATCTCGTCGGGATTTCGAGACTTGAGGTGCCTCGATTTCCTTGTCCTCGAGAATCCCGATTTCCCAAGTGTCGATATCCCGATGGCTACTCCTCGTGCAACTCCTATCCAATCTGACGACTGATGGGATATTTGCTCCAGATCTGACGGCTCAGATCATTCCTCCTCGACGGTGACTCCATAAACTAAACTCTGCGCAACTTCTCCCGATCCAACGAATTACGGGATTTCTGAGTGAGATCCAATGACTATCTCTCTCCTCTTCTGTGCGCTTCTTCTGACGCCTCCCTGGACGTGAATCTTCAATGGTCTAGATCTCTTTTCTCCAGCCGATCCGACGGTTCTCATTGTCCTTTCTGGGCTGCTGCACTTTCTTCCCAGACTTGGAAGAATTTCACGTTCTCAAAGGCTTTGACCTTTGCGCTCTTTCCTCTTGCGAACTCCTCAAATCTAAGCTTCGCCAATGCGTGTGAAAACGTTGTTCCTCCTGAGCTTCTGCAAACACTCATACCCCTTAAGGGATTTTGTCTTCTTCTCCCACAGATGGAGAATGAAATGCCTTCCTGGCTCTTTGTTTGCTCAAGCAAACTCTTGCTGAGTCTCTCTGGGTGTTTAGCAACCCAATGAAGATCCTTCAGTGGATTCTTCCTTCAAGTAGCAGAACTCAAAGAGTTCTCTTCTCCTTTGTCTGTGCCTGCACACAGTCTCAATGCCCACCTGGCAGAGTTTCTTCTTTCCTCTGAACCTCCAGCAGTTCTGTCCTCCTGTGCACATATGCACCCGCTCGATGCCCACCTGGCAGAGCTCTCAGAATCCTTAGTGATTCTGCTTCTTTTGAACTCACAATAGAGTTCTTCTCTCAGCACCCTGTGCCTACGCTCAATGCCCACCTGGCAGAGATTCACAGAACTTACAACAAAGTTCTGTCTGCAACTGTGTTTCACTTACACAACCTTGCCTCCTGAGGTGTTCAACAACCTCAAAGGCCTTCCTCCTGAGTTTTTGATTTCAGCTCTTGTGCCTCAACACGCCTTTGTCTGAACCCACAGTGTTTAGAAGTGCATCCTCAGTGCACCAGTATTCAGAGACCGCAGTACTCTGTCACGCCCTCCTGGCATGAAACCTCAAAGACCTTTACCTGAAATCACACAAACTCCCTGCAAATGCACCACACACATCTACAACATACATAAATAACACACACAAACATCCATATAACAAAGAACATGTGCAGGAAAATCTACTTCCGTTTATATTAACAATGGAAAATGCCTGTTTTTACAGGGTGTTCTGAGCACTCTCTTGCTCTTCTCAACTCAACCTCTACTCATCTACTACAACTTACTCAAAATGAGATCTAAAAATCTCTTTTACCTGAGGGCTCATCGAGCGCTTCCCTCCAGGTCTACCTACTCTATTCAATTACATTGAATGGCTGTCTAGTCCAGCATCTGGATCTAGATCTCAGCCGATATAACATTAAAGCCCATCTTAACTACAACTTGCACAAAGGCACGGCTTCCATGGCTCACCAACATAAGCATTTAATTACATTGAATTTCAAATTTGAATGAGGACTGCGCCTCTCTTTTAGCGTGTGATTTGAATTCACTGGCGTGGCTGGCTGATGTGGAGAGATGCTCCTGCATCAAACTCCTCAGCTGCAAAACCATGAGCTCCTGCTCAATTGCTTCCCCTCTAAGCGGTTGGAAATCCTCCTGGATCCCAAACAAATATCTGGAGCTTCCCATCTGCTCCATTCTGCTGCTGCTGCTTCTGCTGCGCCACTACTGCTGCTTCTTTTCTGCCCAACCTCTACCTGCTGGCATTGTCTGCTGACTTCAACATCAACTCCATGATCTCACTGATCACTTCATCCAGCCGCTCCCATGGCTGGTTCTGTTTTTGCAGTCTCCTCAGTTGCAATTTTTTTTCTTCCATTGGGCAGATCATCATGATCTCCCACGCCTTCCTCCTTACCTGTTTCCAACCTCACCTGTTGGATGTGCCTTCCCTGCACTCTCACCCTTTCTTCTAGGGCTTCTATCTGCTGCCACAGCTCAGTGAAACATATGCTGTCTGCCTCTTCCTCTTCTGCTCCTGCTGCAAACTCCCACGTTGCAGTCTCTTCAGCTTCATCGCTGAATGCGTTGAGAAATTCCTCAGAATGCTCACTCTCTTCTTCCACTTCTTCTTCTTTTTCTGCTGTCAGCTCCAATGCTACAACGCTCTCAGCTCACTGGCTGAAATCATTGAGTCGTTCCTCAAAACACTCGTTCTTCCCTTCATCCGCTTGGGCAGTCTCAAATGTATGCTCCAATTTCCTTTTGACATTCATCGTCAGTTGTGACTGTTCTTCTGCTGTTGCTGCACCTGCAACACAAATTTCTGCCTCCCCCTGGGCAAGTGGTAGGAATATCCCAATTCCCCCAATCATCAGAAGATTTCTCATATCTTCCTCCTCTTTTTTCAGCTGCACCTGCTGATCTAAATTCATCCCTAAATTTATGAGACCGTTAGACAGTCTCATCTTCTCTGTCAGCTCCTTAGGCTGATTCCAACTCACCTGCTCATCCTTGCCCATATAGCAATATGGGATGCTTCCGCTGCCCTCCTGGCAGACTATGAGATCAACCGATCCCATCTTCATCAGCACTCCTTGCTGAATCGAACTCACCTCTGAGTCCACGAGACCTTCAGACAGTCTCGAACTTTCATCTCTGCCCACCTGGAAGTTTAAGATGCTTCCGCTGCCCTCCTGGCAGTCTTCGAGATTTCGCAACGATCTCCTTTCATTGCCCAACTGGCAATGTGAAATTCCCTGGCTGTCCTTCAGACAGTCTTTGAGATCCCGCAGTGATCTCAATCTGTTTCCCTCCTGGCAAACTGGAACTTCTTCTCTGCCCTCATGGCAGCTCTTGAGATCCTCAATTGATCCCAATTCATTCTCCAAATCATTGAGACTTTCCCCAGTCTCTGGTTCACATACCTGAACCATCTTCTTATCCTGCCGCAACTTCAGTTCGAGCCTCGCTAATTCTCTCTTTATATATGCGAGCTCTTCATCCATGTCCTCTTGTCTCCATAACTCTCTTCTCCCAGCATACCTACGGCCTTCAGTAGCCATGTTGCTGCCTTTGTTTTCCATCCTGGAAAATCTGCTGTTGTCACTCCGCATCCTGAGCGTTTCCAGCTTCAGTGCTACAGTCCTCTTGACTGTCTTCTCGACTGCTGCCTACCTGCAAACAATCGTCACAGAGTCTCCAACGCTCTGTCTTCTTCTTGCCTCCTCTGTCTGCAATATACAAACATAATCCCGCTCTGATACCGCTTGATGTGTGTATCAGAGTGCTCTCTTATCTCCTTCTGCCTCTCTTGCCTGAAATATACAGACAAGGATTCAGCTCTGATACCACTTGACACAGGCACGCGAGCTACCTCCTCCTTCGACTCTTCGCCCGTTCACAGGATCGCTCCAATTCTCTGACGAGCCGAATTAGCTCTTTAGATTCCGGAGTGGAATCCCTGTCAAACACCTGATCCACAGGTCCTTTCCCTTTACCTCACGGTCTCCTGCACTTCACCGTGACCTTTCCCCGACTCTGTATCGGGGTTTCAGAATTTTCGCTGTCGAGAGTCACTGTACTCTCCAACTCCCGATCTTCAATGAGATCTCTGCCCAGCCTTGGCCCCTCTGGCTATGCCCCTTGGTCCATATGCCCATTCCCCCTAAGATTGCAACCTTATATCATCCTATCGGGGTTTTGAGTTTTAATTTCCCGATGAGCTCTCTCCTGCCCTTAGCCCCTCCTGGCTAGACTCTGGTCCATGTGACCTTTCATATATGACCGCAGCCATATACTTCTGTCGAGGTTTTGGGGTTTTCGATGTCAAAATACAATCGTCCCCTCGATCCATGATCCTCCGATTCCCGACGCGCTTTAACCTCAGCTAGCCCTCCTGGCTCAGCGCTTGGTCCACGTGACCATCACCCCATGACCACAACCTTCCCCCTCGTCGAGGTTTCGGGGTTTGCGATGCCAAAATGCATACACCTACGGGATTCCCGATCATCCAAATCCTGACTCTCCGCTACACTGATAGTTGGCCCCTTCATGATGGCACTTTCCTCCTCCTCTGCTGTGTTGACAACTGGCTTCCACGCTGACTCCTTCTGCCTTTCGGGATTTCGCGGTTCGCGATTTCGAAATGCACGAATTCTTTTCTCCTGGGATCTTCGATATCCCGATACCCGATATGGGATGCCACCTGTCCTCCTCGCCGACTCCTCTGTGGCCCCACACTACTCTCTTCCTGTCGGAGTATCGCGTTTCACGATTCCAAGCGGCAAGTGTTTCTTGTTCTCAGAAACCCCTATTCTCCGAACACCGATTCTCCGTCAGGCTGACAACTATCTTCCACTACGATGCCTCCCTCCTTTCCGACGTGCTGACAATTGGCCGCAGAATCATACCTTCCTCCTCATCTGTTGTGCTGACAGCTGGCTCCCACTCATCGGGAAATCACTTTTTGCGATTTCAAAGTGTACAAACAACTTGTCACTAGGATCTCCGATATCCCGATGAACCAAACACCGATGGACAACTTCCTTGTCGGGACTTTCCCGATGACGCTGATCGCTGCCACGCGTCCTTCCAGATGGACGATCCTGATCTCTCTGGGATTTCGAGACTTATGATGTCCCAACTTTCTTGTTCTCAGGAACTCTGATTTCCCGAGGGACAAATTCCCGACTCTCTCTGGATCTCCGCCATGTGTCCCCACTAACGGACGGCTCTGATCTCGTCGGGATTTCGAGACTTGAGGTGCCACGATTTCCTTGTCCTCAAGAATCTTGATTTTTCGAGTGCCGATATCCCGATGGCTACGCCTCGTGCAGCTCCTGTCCAATCCGATGGCTGATGGGATATTTTCTCCAGATCTGACGGCAAATCCCTCCTCGACGCTGACTCCAGAGACTAAACTCTGCGTAACTTCTCCCGATCCAACGACTTACGGGATTTCCGAGTGAGATTCAACGGCTGTCGCTCTCCTCTTCTGTGTGCTTCTTCTGACGCCTCCTTGGACGTGAATATTCAACGGTCCAAATCTGTTTTCTCCAGCCGATCCGACGGTTCTCGTTGTCCCTTCTGGGCTGCTGCCCTTTCTTCCCAGACTTGGAAGAATTTCACATTCTCAAAGGCTTCGACCTTTGCGCTCTTTCCTCTTGCGAACTCCTCAACTCTAAGCTTCGCCAATGTGTGTGAAAACGTTGTTCCTTCTGAGCTTCTGCAAACACTCAGACCCCTTAAGGGATTTTGTCTTCTTCTCCCACAGATGGAGAATGAAACACCTTCCTGGCTCTCTGTTTGCTCAAGCCACCTCTTGCTGAGTCTCTCTGGGTGTTCAACAACCCAGTGAAGATATTTCAGTGGATTCTTCCTTCAAGTAGCAGAACTCAAAGAGTTCTCTTCTCCTTTATCTGTGCCTGCACACAGTCTCAATGCCCACCTGGAAGAGTTTCTTCTTTCCTCAGAACCTCCAGCAGTTCTGTCCTCTTGTGCACGTATGCACCCGCTCGATGCCCACCTGGCAGAGCTCTCAGAATCCTCAGTGATTCTGCTTCTTTTGAACTCACAGCAGAGTTCTTCTCTCAACACCCTGTGCCTACGCTCAATGCCCACCTGGCAGAGCTTCACAGAACTTACAACAAAGTTCTGTCTGCAACTGTGTTTCACTTACACAACCTGTCCTCCTAAGGTGTTCAACAACCTCAAAGGCCTTCCTCCTGAGTTATTGATTTCATCTCTTGTGCCTCAGCATGCCTTTGTCTGAACCCACAGTGTTCAGAAGTGCATCCTCAATGCACCAGTATTCAGAGACCGCAGTACTCTGTCACGCCCTCCTGGCATGAAACCTCAAAGACCTTGGCCTGAAATCACACAAACTCCCTGCAAATGCACCACACACATCTACAACATACATAAAGAACACACACATACATCCATATAACACATAACATGTGCAGGAAAAACTGCTTCTGTTTATATTAACTGTTGGAGCCGCCCCTGTTTTTCCTTCAAAAGCCATAAAACTCTGAAAAAAGCTTTTTGTTGCATGAATAAGTAATCCTTTGTCACTTACTAAGGGCCCGTTTTTCGCAAGTATGTTTGTTCTTAAAGATTTTTTCAAGTTTCGTGATCTCGCAGGCCGGACACCTCATTCCTTGAACTCACAAAGTCCCGAATCGCGAGAAGTGCGAACTCGGATTTAATTTTCGTCCAAGGCAAGAATAGTATAAGACCTATAACCCTTGGGTATGACATCCTCGGGGTTTCGCGCTTCGGCATTTCTCGACCCTAAATTTTTCTTTTCTCAAAACCGAGAGCCAAGAACGCGATAATTTTTTCAACCATGGTCAAGCACCGAGAGTAGACAACTAATCATAGTTG